>JAYMTF010003010.1:0-16364 GCA_036897485.1 Pelargonium nanum | reverse complement strand
TCTCCTACGTGGAGATGTGAGTCTTGACCATTGCGCCACCCCCTAGGGGGCACCAGTAGTTTGTTTAATTTTTAAAAAGTTCAACTATTGATTTGTGACTCTTAGAGGTTCAGCCACCACTTTGATTTTTGGCTCAAAGTTCAGCCACAATTTCTCTCTTCTTTCCTCTTTCTAGCCCATTTGCCGGACCTGCACTGCCACTAATGACTAGACCACCATTGTAGCCGCCAATCTTTTATTATCTCTCTTTCCTCGTTCCCTTTTCATCTTCCTTTTACTCTTCACGTAAAGGTTGTCCTACTAAAAAGTTATCCTTTTGTAATGAATAATATATATATATATATATATATATATTGAAATTGAAATTAAGGAATTTTAATTCTTTTAATCATTATGATCATAAATTATAAATATCTCACATTGCATTTCTGACTCGTTTTTGGCACACACGCGCGCGAGGTAGATGTTAGGAATACAGGGGGCTCATTGTCTAAAGTTTAGTACTTGGTGTGTTAGCATACAGTTATCTATTTAACTAAAAGTTTTGGAGTTGTGATTATACGTCACCGGAGGAAATATGTAACTATGAGCTGCAGGCATATGCTGATGCATATAATGATAAAACTTCATTTATGGGGCCTTGTGATCTCCTAATCTGAGCTGGTTGTGTGTTCCCAAGAACATTGGGTAATGCACAGAGTAAAGTAGATCTTTAGCAAGCGGATGAATTGATTGTATGCTCATATGCCTTGGTACTGAATAATATACTGTTGGTTTCCTTTTTAATTTACGTACAGTTCTTTACTTGGACATGGATAAGACCAAAAGATTGAATCAGTTTAATATTTCATACTGGTGCTAAGTACTTGGTAACAGAAATTACTAAATGAAAACCTCATATCTCATTCTCTCTCTAATAAAGTGTAGGATGGAAGAGTAGGGTTGCATTTGAACCGTGCTTGTTGGGATTCATGAACTTAATAAAGTATAGGATGGTAGAGTAGGTGTTGAAGACTTATGATCAATAAATTGAATCTCAGGGTTTAAAAGAGCATTTACCAAATCCTTGTTTTACAGTTTTTCTTTCTCCGAGTGTCTTTGAAACCCGTAGAGTATAAGGTTATATGATTTTAGACAACCTTTGGATTAAAGGTTTTGAAATGGGGACAAGAATGAGACTCTCATTCATTTCTCATGACAAAAAAGTCATAATCCAAACATGAAAAATGATGATCGCATTCCCATTCTTGAACAAAAATTCTAATCCAAGCGCTACCTTAATTCGAACCATGAGTGCCATTTGATTACGAGGAATGTATATTTTTTAGCATGTATATTATATATTGTACTTATATAGTCGAATGCCAAAAAATCTTTGTAGATAGATATTATTGCTGTCTCTCAAAATTAACTACATATAAAATTGCCAGGTTGTGTTTTGTTGCTTGCTTGTCACTGTTGTGTCCTGCCATGCAGGCCAAGTGGAACAGTTTGTTGTATATTGTATGTTTTGTTTGTTTAATTATTAGTTGATTGACTGGTTCCTCCCCCAGATAAGGAATGCCTTTGAGTGAAGCCGAAATAAAAAAAAGTATTCGAGCTTGTACGTTGGCCTATGAATGTTCCATTGGGTACTAAATGAAGTGTCATTCTTGATGTGTGGTTACATTTAGGCATTCAATGAAGATGGTCTCAACACATCAACCATCATTAAACGTCATTTTTTAGTTGTAGTTTGAAATTGAATCTTAATGCTAGTATTTTATAGATGAGACCTTGTTTCCATTGTAAAATGTAAGTAGCTGTAAAATAAAGTCATTCTTCATGTCATCACCTCTGTTAATTGCTACTATTGTGCCCCAAAACCTTCACTACCACAATACACTGGCATCCACTACTTTCTTTCCCATTGTTGTACCTTAGCTTTTCTGCTATGACATTTTACTATGTAAGTCCAACCCCCTCCCAAAAAAAACCTCCCACCACAAATTTTGATACGTACTTTTGCTATTTGGTTGTGTTTTGGATGACATGTCTTGCTGTTCTTTTTACTTTATATAAATTGTACTGTTATTAGTACATCTGGACTTGGGCCAACTACAATGCCTTAAGGTTGATTTAATTTCTCAGGCAATATGTCAAGGGTTTATTTCTTCTGTGACTGTACGATAATATGCCTTTGTTCCTATTGGCTGTTGGAGCTTTTCAATTAGCAAGAATTTTAGATATTGTAAAATCTCTCTGTAGTACTACGTTCCTTGATGCTTAGGTTAAGGTTATATTACCCCCTCCGTCTCAAAATGAATCTACTTTCCCATTTTTTGTAAAAATTAAGGATATGTTAGTTAGAGTTGAACTTTCCTCTTTATGTTCGGATGTGCCCTTGTTGTATAAAACCCTAGGGATTCTAACTAATGTATATTAGAGATATTGTTGATATTTCATTTATAATAACCATAAAAAGAACGTGGATACTCATTTTGGGACAATTTTTTTAGAGAAAGTGTTCACACAATTTGGGCCAGAGGGAGTATTGAGTTCCTGTTGGCTGTTTGAGCCATTTCAATTAGCAGCGATTCTAGATATGTAAAATCTCTGTAGTAGTGCATTTCTTGATGATTAGGTTAAGATTCTCTGATGTTATGCTACTATAAACTTGTCAAGCAGAGGGTGGGCTTGAAACTGGGAATCCAGTTGAGTCTTTCACATTCTTCAGCAGATCATGTTGCATTATTATCTGTAATGTACTGTGTTAAAGTATTTTGTTGCAGGCTAAGCCTGAACCGAGCCTTTCTGGAGCAAAACATAAAGCTAAAACACCACCAGCAGTAGGTGCCAGTGAGCTCTCTCTAACAGTTTCAAAGAAGAAACCCAAGGAAGAGTGGAGTTGTGCCCTGTGTCAGGTTAGGGCTACAAGTGAGAAGGGTTTGAATGAGCACCTTGAAGGGAAAAAGCACAAGGCGAAAGAACATGGACTTCGAGCTCGAAGAAAGGCCAAGAGTTCCATCGGTAAAAAAACTGAGAAACCTAATCCTACAGAGGATACTGGAAGTGCAAACTCAGAACCTGGGACAAAATTAGACAAAGTTGAAACCATTGACAAGGATTTGCTGCAGAAATTTAAAGATCCAGAAGAAGACAAAAATGACAAGACACTGTTTCAGAAAAGACGGCATTTGAAAAGGAAGGATGGGGTGGCAATGGAGCAGAATGGAGAGGCGACGGCAAACATTAAAAAGACCAGGAGATTTAAGTACTGGTGTGAAATTTGCAAAATTGGTGCTCACTCTGAAGTAGTGATGGAGACTCATAAGAAAGGGAAGAAGCATGCAGCCCGGCTTGAGGAGCCTGTTCTTAGTGAAGCCGTTCCAAGCAGCACCGCAGCACCAGAAACCACATCTCAGGAGGGAAAGGATGCAGATACTGCTGAGGAAGCAAATGAGAAAGCAGCTGAAAATGTTCCGGAGGATGCAAAGCCTGTTCTTAGTGAAGCCGTTCCAAGCAGCACCGCAACACCAGAAACCAAGTCTCAGGAGGGAAAGCATGCAGATACTGCTGAAGAAGAAAATGAGAAAGCAGCTGAAAATTTTACGGGGGATGCAAAGCCTGTTCTTAGTGAAGCCGTTCCAAGCAGCACCGCAACACCACAAACCACGTCTCAGGAGGGAAAGGATGCAGATACTGCTGAAGAAGTAAACGAGAAAGCAGCTGAAAATGTTACGGGGGATGCAAATGCCCCAGATCTGCCTCCAGCTTGACATCATGTGGCGGTGTAGGGGATGAAACAACCATGCATGTGGTCCGAAGGGTTCTATGGTAATTAGATCCTCTAGTCATAGCTTGCTATCTATCATGTGCGACTTATTTTAGACCCTATATGTATTCGGAAGTATGACAATGAACTAGTCCTAACTTGGGAAATTAGAGATAAAATAGTTTATTACATCTCTTAAAAATTCTGTCCCTTGGTTTGTTTGCAAGGATATGCCAGAAAGTGTATAGTAGATGATGTCGAGGAGTTACAAGTGAAGAGAACACATCTTACTTTTGCATAATAATATGCAGGCCTGCCTTGTAAACCTCTGTTGTCCTCACATATATGTATGCTTCCACTAAACCTGTATATGACCTAACCATCTATGTTGTTCTTGTCAGATTGCTTGGCTCTTGCTGAAGGAATATCCACTATTTCAATGGCATTAAGGTCAGAATCCAGTTCCTCCATTTGCTCTTGATAAAGTTATGTGTAGCGTAAGTAATGGTTCAGACTTTAGATGATGATGGATGCTTTTTCCTGTGTGTCAACTTCCGGGTTGAATTCAGCAACTCATATTGTCATCTTTCATGCCATTACTGATGATGACACAGACACTAGTTGGCTTCAGGGCCCAACCACGCACATATTCAATACGGATCTATCTTCCAACCACTAGGAGTAGGTTCCGTGCCTGGACCAAACACTCTTCGGTTCCCATCTGTTACAATAGTATAGCTTCTGAGTCACAACTTGGTTGGAGGTTCATTCAAAGATGTATGCTTGTTCATACAACTTTATCACTTACATTCACATGCACACTTCATTGTTCACTTAAAATACAGGAGAAAAGTGATTTCTGAATACTTTTTTTTCCTAGCATTTGTTAAACACTCAAAATATATCATAATATGGAAGCTTGCAACCTCCAAAAAGCATAACTTCATTGATTTGAAAGATTCCACATCTCCTACTTTTCCCATACTAACCAAGACTGAAATCTATAATCTAAACAAGACACATACAATATTGAGCACAAATTTGGTTCCACATTATCAATTCTGAGCATTTCATCTATATTCAGTATTGTTCTATTACTATACAGAGAGTGAGGGAAAGAAACAGAAGATAGTAAAAATCAAAGAAAAATGAGAACAGAAGGCCTACTTTTTAGACATTACTAAAATAGAGAATCTTCCTGGAGCTCTCACACCCTTAGAGCCACCTGGTCTTGCCATGTAATCTTCCTCTTCCCTGTTCGAGAAGTTCCGTTGCCAATATTCCTACAAACTGATAACTTCATATCATTTTGCTGCTCGTCATTTGCAATTCTAATTGAACTTTTCCTCGGCTCCTCGAATACCAATGCTCCACCGTTTAGCTCTTCCTCTTCCTCCCTCTGCAATGCATCAGAATCCAGCAATGCATTAGCTGGATAGCAATAAGGAATACAAAGATAAAGAACTCCTAATTTCATGACGGGTCTAGTTTATTTACCGAAATCTGGTTCAAGTCGAAAACAGGAGTTCTGTTTCTCACGGGAGCTTCTATTCCACCGTAGGTCCTTTCCTTCACATTTAGGTCAATAACTGGAGCAGAATTTCGCAAAACAGCATCCTTCCCACCATAAATCCTCCCCTGGTTCAAGTCGAAACCTGAAGCAGGGTGGCGCAAACTGGCTTGTTTACCATTGTAAGCCTTCCCCATTTGGTTCAAGTCAATCCCCATAACCGGGGACTGTAAAGCTACAGCTTCTTTTGCACCGTAACTCCTCTCCTTCAAACTGATTCTACCCCGAATTTCTGGTTTCTGTGGCTGCACAAGATCCCGCTTTGATTGTGGGTTCGGAGATTGCTTCTTTGTCAAGTATTTATAGCGTCGCCTTAAAAATCTATAGTTCACAGAACAAAATACAAAACCCAAGTAAATAACAATATATAAGATGTGTCCATATACAAATCAAGTTAAATAAAGATTGATCATACCTAACTTCAGACAGTAATGTTAGTTTCTACTGCTTCACCCTTTCCAATGTTTCTTTAACACCCTCAGTCTCCTGTTAGATGTTGAACCAGATAAAAACAGTAAATCCATCTATATCCCATCTCAAGACTAACTATTATTCTTGAACAACAGAGGAACAGGCATGTGATTCCCAGGAAAGGAAAAAGATTAAGAAACAAGAACTGGATAGAACATTGAAATCAAAGCTCAACAGGAAATGGTTTGAAATCACAGTTAAAAACATGATCTCAGGAAACAAAGATCTCCACTCAACTAAGGCTAATACAATTATTACTTTCTGGAAACCAAAACATGGGAAGGCATAAAACTAAGATTTTCTATTCCATCATATTTACCCAAATTTCCCAGAAACCAAATTAAATGAATAATCATATCAAAGACATGGGAAAGCCATAGAGCTATAAGCAAAACCCACAAGAATAACTCAACCAAAAGCCCCAGATCTATGAGGAAAAACCTACCACACAACCCACAAATCCATGAAAACACATAAATAACAAGAAACAAGAAACAAAATAACAAAACCCACAAAAGGAATAACCAAATCCACACAAAAACTGAAATTTTACCTTTTGCAATTCATGGAAATCCTGCATAAGACTATGGTGCTTGAAGCTGGTTCTTGGGTCCTCATACACAGAAGCATATGGAGAAGGAGCCATGGCAGCAACAGCCTTCATCTTCTTCATCAGATCAGAGAAATGGAGAGAGAAAGAAGAAAACTAGAGGTGGGTAACAAGAAATAACAATACAGAGAATAAAGGAGAGATAGAGAGAGAAACAAGAAAGGAAGAGCAAAGAAGGTTCTTGCTTTCCTGTATTCTGTCTGTGCGCTGACCGAGACAAAGAAACCCACATAAATCGGTTGGGAAAAAAAATGAATTTTTGTGTTGAGAGCTGAGAGGAGGATTGATGAAGATGGGATTTTTTGGGGGGTTGCAGAGGGGCATTTCTGGGAACATTGTTTCTTTTAATTGGTGATGACTATGTGTTTGTCCATGTAATGTCAGGTCAGGTGAGGTGGGTTTTGGTTGGAGGATATTTGAAGACACCCCCCTCTCCTCTTCTTTCTCTTTCTTTTTTGTTTTTCCTCTACATAAATTTTGGTCCAGCTGGGCCATTGAAGAAAGAGAGAGAGAGAGAGTTGTTGTGGTATGTGGACTCTTCTTTGTTTTTGATGATGGATGGAGTTTCTATGTTTCTTCTCTCCTTGGAGTATTTGGGTTGGATTGGGCTGTGTGTGTAGAGAGAGAGAGAGAGAGAGAAAGTTTCTAGAGAGAGAGAAGACAGTTTCTAGAGAGAGAGAGAGAGAGATGGATGGTATGCTCTTCCTTTTTCCCTGATGTGGGTGTTGCAGTTGTTGGCTGTACCTCTTTTAGGTCTCTGCTGTTAATGGAATTATGGATGGGTGTCCCCTCCCTCTCCCTCTCCCTCTCCCTCTCCTACTCATCATAGATGCTGTTTCTCTCCTTCTTTATTTCTTTAAAAATGGAAAAAGTAACCCTTGTGTGAAGTTACCAGAATACCCTTCATTCATCCTTGCTTTGCTGTTAAGGATGGTGGTGATGATGAATCAGTGGCAGTAGCACTAGCACATATAAAGAGATAGTTACAAGCAAGGCACAACTTTTCAATTCAATGGCCACCATGACCATGAATTTGAGAGATTCCAATTTTACCATCCAAATCCAGCACCTACCTTTCTGGACTTTTATGGGAGAGTGATGACCACTCTACTCTACTCTACTGGCCAACCCAACTTACTGTTGAAGCAAAGGCTTTGTCAATTCATTCAGGATAGAGGAGTCAATGAAGTTGAAATCCCACCAATTTTTTTACCTCTAAAAGTGAAGACTCAAGGCCTATTTGGCTATAGAATATGATATAGTACTTATTTATCAAATTGTATCATCTCCATCAGCATCTTAATGTGATAGTGGTGTACAGCACCCTGTGAATTCCATACCTGATTCCACTTCCCAACAGCCCAGTTTCCATATCAGTTTTTAGTTTTCGTGGATGGCCACTACTTTTCTTTTTTTATCAGCAGTAGTAAGCGTATGAACACCGAAACTCGAATTTGAGACCTCGATGAATTTCACAGGGTGTATGTAACTGATTCCACTTCCCAACAGCCTAGTTTCCATATCAGTTTTTGAGTTTTTGTGGATGGCCACTACTTTTTTTTTTATCAGCAGTAAGCGTATAAACACCGAGACTCGAACCTGAGACCTCGATGGATTAAGTGAAATCAAACACTTGCCTTGAGTGTCCTGCTACTTCTTTCTTTCTTTCTTTCTTTCTTTCTTCTTCTATTGGAATTGAATTCTTGTGAAAGAAAAAGTTAAAGAGTTGTTTGTCTGTACTATTTTCTTTCATTTACCACTTACCTGCCTTCACATAGCTTTTTAATTATTTTTTATATATCATACATAGCTCTTTTCTTGTCTCTCCCTGATATAGCCATTAACTTAAATTAATGGATTCACAGCACAGCACATAGATAGGTGTTAAAGACATGTGATGATGTCTGGCCACTCACAGACTACAAAAAAAAGAAGAAACTATTGTTACAGAACTCAGTATGTTTTGAAAACAAGTTGATGCTCTTCTAGTCTTCTTCCATTGGGTTCAAAAGACTATTAACATTTGTAGTGGTTTTGTTTACGGGTACTAGTAATTGTTTTAAAAATATTTTAAGGTTGGAGTATAGGAAGACGGAATTGGAGGTTTGGGTCCTTAGGAACGGAGCTGGAGGATTTAGTCATTGCTCTTGAATTTTTTAAACTTGCACAAGGGTAGTATATCGTTAACGGGAGACCAGAGTGTATGTTTGAAAATATGTCACGACCGCGTGAGTAAGAATCTATTTGAAGGAATTAGAACCACCCATCGCTAAGGAGGGACTTTAGAGAGAAAATAGAGAGAGAGAGAGTATCTTACGATAAATAATGAGATCCCCTCCTCTTACTAAGAAATGAGTATTTATACTTACAAACCAACCTCATCACGTATCGTCATGTGGTTGGTTGTTTTTTTACAGACGGTCCACTTTAAGGCTCATTTGGGTGCTTAAATTTTAGCCTCCTGAGCAGAGCGTCTGTGGGTGTTGGATGAAGTTGTCACATGCTCTTTAAGCAATGTGGGGTGGAGTGGATCCCCTAGGAGCGCCAACTACTTCAGGTAGTATCCAAATGTCGCAGTAAGATGAAAAGTCCTGGTGGTGACACGACAAGGCAGGACCCACCGAGATGACCTGGCGAGAAAAAAACCCTTAGTAGTCATCTGACGAGGCGGGCACATTGGTGGTGACCCAGTGAGGCAATGAGCGAGACCTAGTAAGGTGAGGAATCTTGGAGGTGATCTAATAAGACAAGGAGCCTTAGTGGTCATTTGTGGAGGCTAAGTATGAAGGAGATGTGCATGACTTCTCTCAAGTAGGTGAGACTTCTTGGAGGGAAGGTAGCATCACCTTGGTGGGAAGGTTATCATTTTAAAATACGAGTTTTCCACATTTCTTTAAAACGAAAACATAGATCATTAATTTGAAATGGAGATCGATTAACGTACTTTAAAATATGAGCTTTTCATAATTTTTTATTGAGACGAAAATATACATTTTAACTATCATGATCTTTAAAAAAGTAACATAAAAAGAGACATTGAGAATTGAATTACTAAAATCATCATGAATGATATTGACGAGGGTCTATTCACCAATTTAGTTACATAACATATTTATTAAAATGAATTTATTGATAAATGCTACAAGAGTGAGTTTGTATTAGATATTGGGAGGTGTTTGGCTGCCAAGAAAGATTTAAAAAGAATGTAAGCTCTATGGGGTTGGAACATAGGAACTTCATGGCCAGCCCCTCTCACTGTTGCAAAGGTTAGCCCATCGTAAACCTCTGTCCAACCTCCAACCTGACCGTCCGTGTACCATGGATACCACCGCTTTTTTATCCTCAGGTTCAGATGGCTCAGAGAGAACCTCGTGGCCGTCACTGGAACCACCGAATCCGTGTCCCCGCTACACACAATTTCGAACATTTTCAATTAAACATGCACGTAATCAACGTCAAGAATCTCAAGAAAGGACGCTAAGGTTCATTTAGTTGTTGAGTATTTCTCCAGTTTTTTCAGAAAACATTCTCTAGAAAGTTGAAAAAATCGAAATATTGTTTAGTTTAACATTTTTTTTATTCTAAACCATGAGGTTTTCAAAGCGGGTCTGCGATCAGCACTTTGAAACCATACCACACACTCAGACTGATACTCATTCGAGCTGAGAATGTAGACCTATAAGGACGGCAAAGCTCTCCCTACCAAACGGAGTTGCATTCCCTGGGTCTCTAACTCGAAACGTAAGGGTAAGTTAACATTTTATCATTTGAAAAATCGTAAAACAATTTTTTATCCCCCGTTTTTCAAATAGAAAACTTAGTTTTATTAGTGCCTATTTTTATATTTTTTCAAGTCTCACAAATTATGTACAATGCATAAATATTTTATTCACTACTTTTAAATTCAATTTTTTTACATCATTTTAATTTAATCTTGAAATGAAAAATGTTTCGACTATACGGATTTTGTAAATTCTCCAAGTTTATCAGAAAACTGAGAAACGAAGACAGAAAATAAAACAGTTTTCAACAACTAAACAGGTCCTTAATGTGTGGATAATTACCTGAAAACCCAGATTCTAAGACCAGCATCAATGAGGTCTTTGTAGATGGGCAACACAGAAACATCAGAATCTTTCCAATACTTGATGAGCACATCACTGCACAGCCAAAACCAACCCTAAACTAAACAACAAACCAATGCTCCAAAAAACAAGAACTTTACTAGTATTTATAAGTATTTACCTGCAAGCAGTCCATTTGTAGGGAATATTTCCAGAGACATTGGCATGCATGGCCTTCTGCACATCTGCCCTGTTATAATACTTTTCTGCATAATTCTCTGTGCACGGATCGTATCCAGCAACTCTCGTTCGCAATAGCGAGTTCTTGAGCCTAACAGTCCTAGATTTCTTGCCCGTTTGTGCCACACAAGACGGTGTGTATATGCTGTACTGATCTATGTCTCCAAATTCATGGTTCATGGCATAGCTCACAGCATTGTCACACTCGTCCGACGCTCTCTCCGCTGTGAAGTTGCAATTTTTCATGATCGATTTGTATGTTCGATCCGAGATCATGGAGTGGCTCCACCAGAACGTGACAGTCCCGATGCTATCATAGTAATTATCTGTCACACCATTTCCCACCTGTCCATAACCTCATGATATCATGTGTTCCAAAAGATTTAAGAGATGTGTATTGTTAACTAATCATGTATAGCTAACTTTCTAAAAAAAAAAGATCGATACGACGTTTATTTTGGAACAAAATTCAAGAATTGATTTGTATGTTCTGTCTGAGATCATGGAGTGACTCCACTAGAACGTTACAGTCCCGATGTTGTCATAGTAATTATCCGTAACACCCTTTCCCACCTATCCGTAACCTCATGATCACGTGTTATAACAAATTTAAGGGATGCATATTGTTGACAGTTCATCCATAACTAACTTTCTAAAAAAAGTCAAGTATTACGTACCATGAAACCTTTGAGGTTAATGATGGGACGGGAAGTTGATGCTTTGTTATAGTCGTGGATTTTCTTCGCCAATTGGGGAACGTAATGCCCTAACAAATTAAACACGTATATATCAAACTCTTGGATCGTCGTATATATATTGAACGGGCATGTACTAATTAAACGTGCGCGGTTTAATTATACCTGCATAGCTCTCTCCAGCAATGTAAAATTCTCTGTATTTGTATTGTGGAAATCTTGACATCCATCTAATCAAGAATATTAGAGCATCCTCAGCTGCGTTCCAGACACAATATTATAAGATGAAACAATATATTACGATTACTGTATGTGTACGTATAGAAATGTATGCATATATACCGGTACGTTTGTCGCCGGAATCTTTGAGATCGGAACTTGTATTTGTGTATGAGAAGCCAACACCAGCAGGTGATTCAAGAAACAGAATATTTGCTTCTGTAAGCATTAAAAAAGTTGGTATTTGACGTACTTAATTCAGAGAAGATTAATGGTAAAAATTGCATAATTATATATACAAACCTTTAGTCCAAGAGTATTTGTTTAGATAAAGAGATGAACCGGTTTTGTTGATCCGAAAAGGACCGATTTCCTCTGATGCTCCATATGCCACTGAAGAACAACCTGGCCCTGCATTTTTATTTTACCACAACATTATTATTAACAATCTGCTACAAGATTCATGCTTCTGTGTTTAAGGTTTAAGAAACATATACAGTGAATGGTCTGTCCTCTAATTATGAATAATGTTATATGTCTCGCGAGAACAAGTGGCATGTTTCACTTATTTGTTATTTAATGAAACATACGTGTATGTTCCGTAACTACAAAAAATTACATTTTTCGCGACAGCCAATTTAGTCGCTCAAACTCCTATTCGACTGGAACTGGTTTGTCACGGAAAATATAGCTTTGTGTGACAGAAAAGTTGTCACTAAAAGCATAAAAACTCAAATTTTCACCATTATTGGATTTTTATAATTGTTAGCCCAATACCCATTGTTTCTAAGTCTAACTCATGGCGACAGCTTATTTTGGATGTCACTAAAAGTACGAGTTTTTGTAGTGCGTGTAATTGTCTTGATTGGTTAACAACGATGAATTGTGATACGTAAAAAATTCAACGGACAAGCAGTTATACATTTCAATAATACAATATAGTAGATATTACAACAACATATAAGAAATTTAACAATACATAATGTTTAATTTATCAAGGGATGATAAAATATATTTGATATAATTTCAGTAATTTAAACAAAAAACACCTTTAATGAAGTACGTAGTTGGTATAAGTCGTTAGTTTTTTATGACATTTTTAAGGATAATTTTACTTATTCTAGGACAGTGTCCTACAAACTAATAGATTCGTATGTAATGATAGTTTTGTGTATCTTATTTTTCAATAATTATACAATATTTTGAGCTTAATTAGAAGCGTACAATTTGAAGCATAATATTGTTAACGATAAGGAAGAAGAAGAATTGGTTGAAGGCTATGGGAAGCAAGCTTGTGTTTATATTAGTAATTTATTTGGACCCACATGATATGAGATGTACAATTAGAATACATATTTGGTCAACACCAAAATTGTGGATGTGAAGAAGAGATTTATTTTCTGGCAATTGCAGAACTGTAGTGTGTACCATTCTAGACGGATAGAAACAAAAGAAAAAAAGTTGCTTCACTTTTCAAAATTATTTAAATTTGATTTGTTAGACAATGAAATGTGAGAAAAACAAAAGAATTGAAGAATTGAGGTGATGGGAATAGAAAGAGAATAAACGTGAAGTAGAAAGTGAAAAAGGAATAAACCGTAAAAGAAGATATAACAGAACAGACCCCTCACAAGAACCAATAGAATGGTCTTCACTCTACCTAGCTACAGGACCATACAAGTACTTGCTGTGTCGTGTCGTGACAAATGTGTTGATTCTATCGATTATGTTGAATGTGGTGGATCATGTTCATGTTGTGTCAACACGATTCATTTAGCTATCGTGTTACTGCAAGTGTCGTGTATGTGTTAAGTTGTGCAGCACACAAACAACTTTCACGAACTGCGGATCGTGGCTCATTTTAGTGTTGATGGGTGGGGGTGGGCTAACATGCGCCTGGTGTGAGGGAAAGGGCTCAAATCCCAAAAAGGTACTTGCTATAAAGGTAGTTAAAATGTGGATGGAGATACATGAGAATATGAGATGAGAAACACACCACCAACCAACCAAGCATGCATGTATCTTCATTATTGTATTTGTCCAACCTACCACTACTACACTTCTCTATTGTACTACTACATAATTAATTAATTAAATAATTAAATTGATCATCTCCAAAAATTCCATGTCATTTCCAAAAGTCTCCCCTCAATAACTCCTCTACATTTCCATTAAACAAATACTATATTCATAAGCAGTAAGTAGATGTGGACCTTCAAGAGTTATTACACATGACTTTTTAAGTATGTGGTGTTTCAGTTTCGTGTTGGTTGATAAATATATTATTTTTTATAAGCAAGCGTAATTTGAATTTGAGACTTCAAGAAAAGCAAGTGTCTTATGCTATTGCCCGAGAAAATGCAATACGTACCTCCATTGAGCCAGAGAACAAGAGGCTTGGTGTGAGGGTTGGTGAAGGACTCAGTGAACCAGTAAAAAAGAGCCCTCCCGTGATGCTCATTGACGGTGACGTAGCCGGAGAATTGCGAAAATGTCACCGCCGGTTGTCCCGGAAGCTTCCAGATTCGGTCCAACTCTTGCTGTTTAGGCACAGCAGCGGCGGCGGCAACAATGAAAATTGAAGACAAGAGCACAAAAATGGACAACATTGGGAAGATAAGGAGAAGAATTGTGGTTTCACGAGCAGCTGCCATTGCAGTTGCAGGTGGTGTAGCTAGGTAGGTTCAGTAGTACAGAAGTGAGAAGGTTGGGCTCTATATATATTGTGTATATATATATATATATATATACACACACACACTACTGGGTCTGGCACTGCAATTCGCAGCTGTCTCTGTCTCTTACTCTGACTTTTCTCTTGATTTTAAACTGCTCCTATGGATTTAATTGAAATCTGGATCCCAACTTGCTTCCTATTTACTCGGCATCATTCTCATATATATGTATATATATAAGGCTCTGTTTGGGAAGACTACTAGAAAGTTGTAAGGAGACATAAGATGGAGGTTGAAATTACTGCAAGGAGTTGTTGGAAAAAGTTGAGTTTCGAGTAGTAGTATGTTTCGATAAAAATCAATTGTTGAAATGACCCAAATAAACATTGAGTATCTAAGATAAGATTTAATAATTTTAGTTATTATATGTTCTTATTAGATGTTTAATGTTGATCATAATATATAAATTATAAGTTACATGCGTTGGGCAATTGAAATTAGTATAACAAATTTAAACTACATTTTTGTAGACAAGAAAATAAGTTGTGTTATATGTCCTCCTTAAAAGATGTCAAAACTCCACAAGAGACGGGAGCTCTTACAAGAATAAGCTCCTTAAAGAAGTTCTGCAAGAGTTTTTCTCCTTTACAAAACAATTTTATACATTTTACCGAACAATTTAGTTTCATCCTCCTCGATGTAATTTTGCTTATGTGTTATCTTCTTTAAGGAGATAATAATGTTATGAAGTAAACACTAAATGAATCTTAAGTCTTAGCTCAATCTTTCCCCTATCCCAAATTCACAACTAGGTGCATTTTATATTAACAAATTTTAGATTGACTTGTTCTCATGACTTGTTCTCATACTCGTCTGTTACCCATCTTCGTCGCTTGCGCTTAGACCATTATCTCATATTACTCTCTACAAATCATCTTAAATATTCTCTTCCTCAACATATGTGGTCTGATTACGAGAACTTCATTCAAATTGTGTGTTCTCAATGACATTCTAATGCTACGAGCCTTGAATTTAAGACAATTTCTTTCACAAACTACCTAATTTTTTTGGAACAATAATGTTTTATGAAATATTTTTCTAAGAAAATAAACTCTTAGCTACGATTTGTGGAGATCCTTGGAGTCAAACCCTAGTGGTTCCATTGTTAACCTTAATTGACCCTTACTATTGATATTATGTACACACACACTAGCATTTTCCTTTTTAGTTTAGTTAGGCTAGTAGACTCCTCTAAGTCTTTTATTATAAGTGTATTATTTTTTAGGTATAATACCAGCATGCAAAGAAAAAGTGTAGGTAGGCTTAAATTATTTGTGTAGAGAAAAGCCAAATTGGTTATGGCCTTTTTGCTCTTGTGGTCCTCTCTAGCTCCATCCACGACTGTTTCACAACATAAAGCTAAAAGGACTACTACTAATTTATTTGGCACAAATCAAATTCTTGATAATATATGGAAATTAAGAGTTTTGAATTGAATCATTTTAATTTAGTTTATTTATGCTCAGATGTTTGGTTAGTCACCAAAGGAGAAAATGTGAGTTTGTGGTTGGTCAATTGACGTCGCAAATGACGTCGCAATTTGCATGTGTTTCTTGTAATTTAAGTTGTTAATTGGAAAATTAGTACTATTATTATATTTCTAGTATCTTGAGTGTGATTGAGATTTCAGGAGTTGATTAAATGGTTGGTTTTAATTTCTACTATTAATTAGTAATGGATATTCTATTGTTTAGTAAGGAGTGATTCAGAAGAGTATATTATATTTTTAGGATAATTTTTTTAGCCCAACCATCATTAGCCCATAACTGTTCATTCATTACTTATGTGTAGTAATTAGCAAGTAATTACCCTCCAATCCTTTAGGTAATACTTGTCGTACGGGTGTATCGAAATTAGATATGTATCGTAATGTGAATCGGATGTATCATTCCATATCCTACTGTATTGGTAATACATTTCGATAATCATATGATCATAAACTTGTAAAAGACTAAAAGTTGATAAAACACTGTTATTACAAGATATTTAAAAACAAATTAATATAT
>JAYMTF010003009.1:0-16369 GCA_036897485.1 Pelargonium nanum | reverse complement strand
ATGGTATTACTCTCATGCGAGAGACACGACCTCTACGATACGATAGCCCTAACCGTCGCCAAAGAGCCGCAGCCGCTAAAGGAACCGCAGCCACCGCCTAGAGTTTTGCTCTCCCAAGAAGCCGCAGACTAAAAAAAATCACTCTTCATACTAAATAATTTATATTATTATACAATTTATTGACTCAATGATGAGTCTTTTAGTTACAAATTTGAATTTAACTCGGCATTTTTACATTTTAGTATATTAAATGATTTATTCAATGAAAGTGGATCAAATTTTTTTGTATAATTAATTGTACAATTTCATGTTGGTACATTGTACAGTCTTGACGTAGATTATTTTGGAGTATTATTTTTCAATTGACTCATTCTAAGCTAAAGCTACACAATCGCTTCATAACAAGTGTCATTGTAGAGTTTTTTTATTTACAAAATTAAAGTGTTATGTAAAATAATTTATTTAATATGCATTCATTAATTGTTATTAGTATTGGCTATAAATATTATACTATAAAAATGATATAATTTCATACAAATGAAGGTTTATGTAATTAACAAAACTTTTAGACGCATAATAATGCAAATTTACCTTAGTTTTCAAAATTTGGAAGACCATCATAAAGTTAATATTGTTGTTAATATTATATAAGTAATTGTCCACAAACACATGACTATCAAATTATTTTTTTATTGCACTTATCTACCCCTACCATTTATTCTTCAATTTTTGTAGGTTAATATTAAAAATAAAAAATACACTCTCTCCTCAATGAAGAAAAATGTGCCCATAATTATAATCAATCATATATTTTAAATGTAAACAAATATACACATTTCTCTCTCTGATGAGAAGAGTATATTTTTAAGTTAACTTGAACTTACAGAAACAAAATGATGAACTATAAGACAACCAAGTGTAATTTAAAACAAATTTGATAGTTGAGTTTAAAAATAAATAAAAAAACTACTTTGATAGTTTGTATTTGAATACCACAGTGAGGTATGAGCCTTTGACATAATTACCCATCAATATTAATAGTAAAAGGTAGAGATTGGGTGGGTAAAATGATTAATGGGTCCTAAGCCAAACATAAGCAGCCATTTGCATGCTTAAACACCTTTTAATTATTTACCTAAGTGGATCCCAAAAAATTCCCATAGCCTTCTTTATCTTTTTGAAACAAGCTATAGACTAAGACAATACTATATGATATGGTTCATTTTTGGTTGTTTTCCTTTCTTTTTTTGAATCCAATGCAAAAATTTCAATATTTCCTCCTTGAAAGAATGGCCGAAAGGTCCCATTCACTGTCCCCTAATAATAAGTCTATGTTTCACATTTAGTTCACATCACATCTAAGTTTCATTTCCTGCTTTAGTCTTGAGAAACTTAAATTTAGTGTTGATTTTATTTACTTCTTCTCTTTCTCCATATAGTTCTAACTTTTGTTTTAGTAGAGCCTGACAACTTGTGGTGTAACACGACACTTGACATGGAATGTGCGTATTTAGATTCACAAATTGTGATGTAACACGACACTTGATATAAAATTACAGTATTTAAACTTAATTGTATATTTTATGAACATGTCGTATTTGTACTGAACATTTAAAATATGCAAGCACAATTACTTAGTCGTATTTTATATTGTAAGGTCAACTTCTAGCATGACATACACACAAATTTTCACAATAGTTATGACTAATATGTTGATGCACTTTAATTTATTAGAGTTTGCAAAATTGTGAGCAGTGACTAATTCAATTTATAGATTTATTTATATATAGATAGAGAGTTATTGGAGGTGAGTAAGTGAGTAACTTTATTACATTATTGGACTAGTAAATTATATAAAAATCAATAGGTTACCCTAAAAAAATGTGTTCAATTGCGGATTGTCCATAATTATATGCAAATGGCTTTCTTAATAATTTAATTTGTAATGTAAACAAGCCAAGGATAATTTGTAGCATCCCGCGTTCGATTGAGCATCCAAAAGGTAGGCAACTAGTGTTCGGCTCGTGCTTCACATTTGACTAGTCCACAAATTAAAGTGGTGCTGAAGAACCGCATGTCACCTCCGTAACATTTAACTTCTCAACTTTTCACGTAACATACATTTTTAAGTGTGTGTGACAAAACATATAGATGAAATAAGAAAGTATGAACATATAGATATGGGCCAAGGAGACTAGAAGATATGGGGTTTGAGGATTTTCTCAAACATGGGAAGGGAAGGGAAGGGAGGGTGACAGAACAATGGCACAATAGACATAACTCAGAGCAATCATTTTCATTTTTCATTTTCATATTTAGATTGAAATGAAGCATCAAATGATACCAGACAGAAACTTGACTGAAAGTGATGTTTTTTTCCACTCTTTACATGTTCTTGTACCTGTCATCAAACAAATAATGAACACAAGACCTTTGTAATTGGTTTGCAGAGTTCTGTTATTCTCCATGCTATACCATTCAACAGTACCCATTTGGGTTCCTCTTCATTTACACCTCAAGATCATGTTTTTAGATGCAACTCTAGTTATTTTAATTGACCATTTAAATGTATAATTACTACTAATTTATCAGATAATTAACTAATTATTTCTATAAGTGGACAAAACATGAGCTTTGTGGAAGGAAGATAAGGCTCTATCAACCCAATAGCCATTGAAAACAGCCAAAAAGCTTTGATGAATAATTGGTAATGCCATGATAGTATTTGCATATGATTATGTGTTCTAAGAAAACTTTGTAGCATTTTGGTCAATTTTTTTGCTGACCAATACATTGGTAATTGTTATTCTATCTCTCCCTTCCATGTCGCATAGAAGATTACTATAATTAAGTTGGTTTATAGTTTTATTAATATGATTAATTTTGTAACTTATGGTGACTTTTATCACTTAACAATGTTAGACATTCTTTGATAATACTACTGAAGAAGTGTAAGAAGGTGATTGAAATGGTAAGAGTATGTTTAAAAAAATTGAGTTCCATGTTATAGTATGTTCAGATAGAAACAACTGTTAAAATGACCAATACAAACATGAAATATTTAATAACAATTTAATTATATCAAACACTACATATGTTCTCATAAAAGGTTCCATGTTGATCATAATAAAATATAATCAACATATGCATTAATAGAGTAATTTTAACTACTACAACAAACCAGATTTAGTTGATTTCACATCCTGAAAAATTACACAACAGTTCAAATGTCAATTTAACAAAATAGAATTGTCTGACCTTATTGATCCAATATGCCTTTTATGAAGACAATAAAATAATATACGCGTTATCTTTTATCCTTAAATGACACCAAAGGTTCCACAAGAAGCATTGAGTTGTTGTAGGAATCAACTCCTCAAAAGCGTTTTGCAATAGAATGTCTTCTTAGAGTCACGATTTATACATTTTACCGAACAATCAAGTGTAGCCTTCTTATAAATTTTGCTTACGTGACATCTTCTTTATGAACACATTAGTGTTACCAAACAAGCACATAATTTTTTTTAAACCAATAATTGAAGAATAAATCATGGATAATAAAAATAAAAAAAAAGAGAGGAAAAGAGCAAAAGTATATTTTACCTACAACTCTAGGATTAACGCAACAATGGCTTTTAACTTTAGGACCACCTGAAGACAAAGAATTATCAGATTAGTGGCCATTAATAACGTTAAACCATACTAATTACCCGTAAACCTCGGATTAACTATGGGCCCACCACTATCAACCACGCCCAAGCTTAAACAAATCATTACATTGCCACAAGAAAAGCCGAACCAAATGGCCCAAAACCAGCCCAGTTTCTTCTTTTTCTTAGGTGCTTTGTCCTTTTCACCCCTTGGGAATGTTTATCTGTATACTCACCAAGAACTGTATATCTACTACAATGGCCCGAGATTCGAGCTCGGGACGCGTGACTCATCGGTAGACCCTACCTTAAAGTAGGCCCCACCGTCGATGTAAAGTATCACTTCTGATTCAATTATTTTCTCCTCTCCACACTCCACCCTCTTCCGTGCAAACCCAAGCCGGCTCGGCTCGGCTCGCTCCGGTTTGGTTTAGTCCCACTCGCTTCACGCAGCGCGTGATTGTCAGTCTCGACCCTAATTTTGAAAAATTGGAAAAAAGAAGAAAAGGACCATGTCGTCCCTCTCTCTGTGTTCTGTTCCGCTCCTTTTTAAGCCGCTTTTCAATATTTTTCAAACCAAAATCGCGGCTTATCGCTTTCTCTCTCTAGAATTCCTGTCTATTTCTCTCTCCTCTGCGCCAAACAAACACTGAAGAAATCTCTGCAACTCCAGTGGATTGGAAGCAGCGCTTCTTCTTTAACCTTCCTTCTCAGCTCTCTCCAAAAACCTTCTTTCAATTCACTTCACCAGAAACAGAGCACTCTGTTTTTCTTCTTCGCCTTTCTCTCTGTAATCCACATTTTCAACTGAGGTTTCCATCTGGGTTTCGCTCGAATCGTACGATAATGGAAGCAGCAGCAGCAGCGGCAGCTCCGTCGCCGATCTCCGCCTCGCCGTCCCCAAAACCCTACAAAAAAAGCTTCGTAAGTACTCTAATGGAGGCCGCGACGCTCCGGTCCCCTTCTTTCAAGGAGGACACCTACTTCATCTCCAACCTCAAGTCCTCCGAGAAGAAGGCGCTCACGGAGCTCAAGGACAAGCTCGCCGCCTCCACCGCCGGCTCCGACGGTCCCTCCATGTGGGGCATTCCTCTCCTCGGCGGCGACGAGCGCGCCGACGTTGTCCTCCTCAAGTTCCTCCGAGCCAGAGACTTCCGGGTCGCCGACGCGCTCACGATGCTCGACAAGTGCCTGGAGTGGCGCAAGGAGTTCGGAGCCGACGCCGTCGCCGACGAGGACCTGGGCTTCAAGGAGCTGGAGGGTCTTGTAGCTTATATGCACGGCTACGACAGAGAAGGACACCCTGTTTGCTACAACGCTTATGGGGTCTTCAGAGACAAGGAGATGTATGAGAGGATTTTTGGGGACGAAGAGAAGCTCAAAAAGTTCCTGCGATGGAGGGTTCAGGTTCTGGAGAGAGGAATTAATTTGCTCCATTTTAAACCAGGTGGTGTCAACTCCATCATTCAGGTCACCGACCTCAAAGACATGCCCAAGAGAGAGCTCAGGGTCGCTTCCAATCAGATCCTCTCTCTGTTTCAAGACAATTACCCAGAAATGGTGGCTCGCAAGGTAATTGAGTTCTACATATCATCTTCTTGTTATGAATATCTTGTTCCGATCATTGTTTAACTGGTTTTATTCGGTTTTTTAGATTTTCATCAATGTTCCATGGTACTTCAGTGTGCTGTACTCGATGTTCAGTCCCTTCCTGACTCAGAGAACCAAGAGCAAGTTCGTCATCTCCAAGGAAGGAAACGTGGCCGAGACACTGTACAAGTGAGTCTTTTGGGGTCCCCTGTTTTTATTTTTATTTTAATGCTCTGTTTTTTGCTTCTTTGACTGAGAATCTTTGGTGGGTCGTTTGGTTTTTAGCTCATTGTCGACTTGTTTTCTGTTAAATATACCAATCTGGGCTTAACGATTCCCCAGTTAGCCTTTCCCTTTCTGTTTCCGATTTTACTCTTCATTCTTGTTTCTTGTTCCGTACTACTCTGTTTTTGTTCCTCCACTGTAATAATCTTGTTTTTTTATCAGGTTCATTAGGCCAGAAGATGTTCCAGTTCAGTATGGTGGACTGAGTCGACCCAGTGATTTGCAGAACGGACCTCCAAAGCCAGCTTCCGAGTTCACTGTCAAAGGAGGAGAGAAAGTGAACATACAAATCGAGGGCATTGAGGTTTGTAACTTTGTATCATCCCATGAATGTGTCCATATGAACAAACACTTATGTTTTAAGGTTAAATTTGATTTCAGGGTGGCGCAACCATAACCTGGGACATAGTGGTTGGTGGTTGGGACCTGGAATACAGTGCAGAGTTCGTGCCCAATGCACAGGGAAGCTACACCATTGCAGTGGAGAAAACCAGAAAGATAGGTTCTTCAGAGGAAGCTATACACAACTCCTACACAGCCAGGGAAGCTGGCAAGATGGTGCTCTCTGTTGACAACACCACCTCCAGGAGAAAAAAAGTTGCAGCCTATCGCTACATTGTCCGCAAATCTGCAGCAACAACCTAAAATCCACAAATCTTGTTGAGTTCATGCTTTAGCTATTATTAAAAATAATCCTAGAGAGTAGTTTTGTTTTTGCTCTTAGTTATGTCTGTGAACCTTTTTTCCTTGACAACAGTAGCAGTATCAGTACTACCAGTAGCTAATGTGATGTATAAAGAAGTGGGTTTTATATGGCATAATATAGAAGACAAGCTTATTAACCTTTCTTGAATGGTGTTCTTCAACAATATTGTTTGAATTTTAAAGAATCAGAATCTGGGTTTTACTGCTGACAAGTGAAACTATAGTGGGTTTTGTTGATATCTGTGGTTTTTGCCCTTTTGCAGGGTTAAAGGAGATGGGAAATGACTGGTTTGCTGGTATTGTATGCAATCTAAAGAATTGTTTTTTAGTTGATTTGAGTCTTGAATTTGAAAGCTGGCCTGCAACATTGCACAATGTGGTGACAATTTTTAATGTTAAAGAAAGTTGGAGGAGGTGAGGCAAGGGATAGATATTGACTGGACAGTGAGTTTTTGGAAGGTTTTGTTGGGTTTCAAATGATGACTCGTGAGTGAGAGAGGTGGCGTGAGCAGGTCGGCAAAGATAAAGAAGCCAAGAAAATCGAGAATGTGTCCTGATTATGACATCTTGATCTTCTTGTCTTTGTTTAGTAGGGGTTCTCTGTTTTTATTTGTATTTTAATGCTGTGTTTTCCTGTTTTTGATCTCTACCAACCTATCGATTTCAACTTTATCCTCACCCAAGAACAACACAAATAATTAAAGTTGTCTCTGTCCATTTCAGGAAGTTTTGGATCATTTTATATGTATGGATTCATATGTATAGTCATGCTTCTCATTTATTTTTCTTTTCCATTATTATACCTCCCATAGATTATACCTCAAATGACATCTTTGTAGATACAGAGGTTGGTGTTTTACCACTAATGCTTGCAACATAAATGCAATTTCCGATTTGTAACATCACTGATGTTACATGATGTATGTATCCTACTATGAGTGTGATTTAAGATAAGCCAGTATTTAGAATATTTTAATGTTGTGTTCGTGGGGACCAAAGAAAATGGGACCTATTAAAGCAAAATGAGGTTAATGTTTTGGAAAATTGCACGGCCGTGCGTCACACCAGCATGAACGTGGTGACTATAAGACTGACATAGATAAGTACATTTGATTGGCGTACAATCCACTCGAATGGTAATATGATATCATAGATAGTGGATCGAGAATTCAAACGAGCAGCGAACGACAATTCGCTTGACCTTGACAGACGAGTGACATATTCAAATCTTCTTATATTGCAGTCATGGTCATGTGTCTATCCTGATCAAATTCAATTGCGTTTAGTCTTATATGCATTTTAGGTTTAGAATACAAAAGAGTTGTTTCTTATTGTACTCTAGAGCTAGAGAAAATCAACTTAAGAGTAAAAGACTTGGAACATGGTAGATTTGAATATGTCTTCAATGTAAAGGCCCATTTACAAGGCCCATTATTCTTAGAGTAGCGTAATTGGACCGCAAGCAGTTGTCTACGTGTCCAAAACCGGATTGATACGAGGACACGAAGAGCCCAATAAGCAAAAGGGTCCGGACGTGTATGGCATGCAACAAGCCATCTGCGCAAGAAGAGAGACCACTTCACCAACGGACAATTTTACGAACCAACAAAGAGGCAAATATATTACACAGCAACTAATCCGAGAAACACAAGAAAAGGAAGGATCAAGCATGGCTCAGGCAAGCTACGAAGCGGTTGATCAGAAAATGGAGTCGTTCACTCTAGTGAGCGGCCACTCCATACCGGCAGTCGGATTGGGGACTTGGCGATCTGGGTCCCAAGCCTCCGACTCTGTTTTCACTGCTATTGTTGAGGCTGGTTACAGGCACATAGATACAGCTGCTGAGTATGGAGTTCAAGAAGAGGTAGGTCATGGTCTCAGCGCCGCCATGCAAGCTGGTGTTGACCGAAAAGACCTCTTCATCACTTCCAAAATATGGTAATAACCTCTGAATTTTATTCTTTCATGTGTAAAAAGAAGTGAACCTATGGATGAGTCACCTGCAATCCGAAAATGTGAAAATGAGCTTGCACGTGAGTATAAAAGTAATGTTAGAATATAAAAGTAATATTGGACATTCAACTGATATTGAGATGATATTTTCACATGTTAGTTGGCTCAAAGTGAAAATGAGCTTGCACGTGAGGGGTAGAGAGTCGTTTTAGAGTATAGATTTAATATTGGACCTTCAACGAACTGCTTAAGTTTTTAGTGGATAGATGTCTTTTTTATGGTATCAGAGCATTGATGTGGACATGTGCATAAGTCACGTGCACGTGCATGAGCTTGTACTGATATTAGACCTTCAACTAATAATCTCAAGCTACATGATTCTTTGCATAAAGTTTCATTGAGTCTTTATTCAAAACAATGGTGATTGATGAATATATATTATACACAGGTGCTCTGATTTGTCTCCTGATAGAGTTCGTCCAGCACTGAACAAAACGCTTCAAGATCTGCAACTCGACTACCTCGATCTTTATCTGGTACTAATTATGGTTCTCTATATGTTAATTCACTAAATGTATATTTAATGACTAATTGAATATATATGGGGTAGATTCACTGGCCATTCCATTTGAAAGAAGGAGCGAGCAGGCCACCAAAAGCAGGGGAGGTGCTGGATTTCGACATGCAAGGAGTTTGGAGAGAAATGGAGAAGCTGGTAAAGGAGAATCTTGTTAGAGACATTGGCATCTCCAATTTCACTTTGAAGAAGCTCAGCAAGCTGCTTGAATTCGCCGAAACCATACCCGCCGTCTGTCAGATGGAGATGCACCCTGGTTGGAGGAACGATAAGATGCTCCAAGCTTGCAAGAACAACAACATCCACGTCACTGTAAGCAAATTATATATGGCAAACTCGGAAACTCTTGAGTTTGAAGATCACTTGAAACTTTTAGAAAGTTATGTGACTAAACTTGAACCCTCGAGTTTTAGGCCAACTCGGAACATTTGAGTTCGAAAATCGCTTATAACTCAAATTTTGAGGCTAAACTTAACCCTCGAGTTTTAGGCCAAGTCGGAACACTTGAGTTTGAAAATCGCTCAAAACTCAAGTTTTGTGGCTAAACTTAACGCTCGAGTTTAAGGCTAAGGCGGAACACTTGAGTTTGAAAATCGCTCAAAACTCAAGTTTTGAGGCTAAACTTAACCCTCGAGTTTTAGGCTAACTCGGGACAGTTTTGAAAATCGCTAGTTTTGAGCTGAACTTAACCTCCGAGTTTTAGTCTAACTCGGAACTCTTGAGTTTGAAGATCAATCAAAACTTTTAGCTTTGAATCAAAGCTTATACCCTTGGTTTTGAGGTTTACTCGTACTCCTCGAGTTTGTAGATCACTTGAAACTTTGAGCTTTGAAGCCAAACTAGGATTTGAGGTCTAGCCGCAACCTTGGAGTTTTTAGGATAACTCGGAACCATTTGAGTTTGAAGATCACTCGAAACTAGCTTATATTTTAAAACATTTATGTTAAAGATTTGATGTGTTTTTGGTTTAGGCCTATTCGCCGTTGGGGTCGCAAGAAGGAGGCAGAGATCTGATCCATGATGACACAGTGGAGAAGGTAGCGAATAAGCTTAACAAGACACCGGGGCAGGTGTTGGTGAGATGGGCTGTTCAAAGAGGGACTAGTGTGATTCCCAAATCAACCAACCCTGAAAGAATGAGAGAGAACATGCAAGTGTTTGGTTGGCAGATTCCAGAGGAGGATTTTCAAGTTCTTAGCAGTATAAAAGGCCAGAAACGAGTGCTGGATGGTGAAGATCTGCTGGTGAACAAGAATGATGGGCCACTGAGGAGTGTAGCTGATGTTTGGGATCATGAAGACTTTTAGACTAGTTTGTGTCTCTTTCTTGTTCTTGTTAGTTACTCTGTTTTTTCTGTCTACACAACTAGGAAATGAACTGTATTTTTAGGTTTCCTTTCTAGTACTATGTACTAAAAGATGGTATGTTTGTTGTGTGAAGGGTCTGTGTGTAATGTATTTTTAGTATCTTTTATGGATGGATTGTATTGTAGACTGTTTTCTTTTATTTGATTCTAATCCAATACTATTGTTGCAACTATGGTTACAAATTAGTCATAAGTTAAGAGCATAATTAAGGTAGGTACTTCAACAACTTCAACAACTTATATATCAAGCAACGACAAATTTCACATGCACGTGGACGGAGGTAACAAAGATGGGCATAGTGGCACGTGGACGGAGGTAATGAAACTGGTTCTGATACCATGTTAAACTTGACTCAAATTTAAATAACTCAAATTTAAACCTAAGCTGATAGGTAAATTTAACTTGATAGGTGGATGACCCAAGCGACGAGAGGGATACATTAACAAATCAAAAAATGAATGCAGAGACACCAAGAACAAGAAAAAGAAGCCGATTCAATACAATAAGTGGGCTATATATTTTTTTTCTTTTGGATAAATTGGGAACAGTTTGACAAAATCTCAAACTTCAAAAAAACAACTCTAAAGAAAAATCACATTGTTAGTTTGAACAACAAAGATTTCAGAGACCACCATACAGTTTCTACTCCGATTTTCTTTTCCTCTTTCTCTCGCACTTACATATTCTCCTACCTCCTCACATCACGATTGTTCACAGCATTGCTCGGTTTTCCGGGGATATTCACAATAGTATTCACTCTACTTACTTCTTCTATGCCGCTCTCGTTATCTGCAATTGTCTCTATGATGTCGTGTTTCGGAGCTCGCTCACCTCTCAGTGTTCTTGAGCCACATGAGACGAGCATTGGATCCAATGACTGTTTCGGATCTTTTAAGAATAAGCATACCACTGCACAGTCGTCAACCTTGGATCCTGGATACCTGGTTCTCCATGTTCTTACAGCTCTGCTTATCAACAGTTTTGCTGCCATGGATCGCTTTCTTGCTGATGCAACTATCTTTACCACTTCCTCGTTTGATAGCACATCCCATATCTGCAAGAAATAAATGTAATTGTTTATCACATTGTGGATCTTTAATGACAAGAAATAGGCTATTTCATTGCTTGTTTTGTTTTGTATACCCCATCAGTTGCTAGAACGATGAACTCGTCGTTCTTTGTGAGCTTCCTATAGCAAATGTCGGGAGTTGAAATGAGGCCGTGATCTTTGAGGCAGAAATCTCCGAAAGCTCGTGACATGGCGAGGCCAGGGCAGTTTTCATCCGGCATCCATACTCGGTGCACTTCTGGTTCCTCGTCCAACGAAAAGATCCGGCCTCTACAGCTCTTGATTCTTTCAGCTTCACCTGAATTATACACCAAGAAGACAATGCCATCAGTGGAGTTAAGATATTGGTTAAAATTTATAGCAAAATTTTGTAGCAACATTGCCACAAATTATGTAGCAATCTTGTTAGTTTGTAACAACAAAGGTACTAGACATATTTCTATTACACAATGTTGTAGCAAAGCTGTTTCCTACAATATTGCTGCAACATTTGCTTGTAGGCCCGAACAGACTGTTTTGTAGTTTTTGAGTCTTTGAGAAGTCGAAAAAGATGGACTCACTTGGCACATTGGGTTTCAAAATATTGTTAATTTGTAGCAAAGGTGTAGCAATCTTGTCGCGCATGCGCCAAAATTGCTATTACTTCCCTAAAATTTACCACAACACTTTTTTCTATTACAAAATGTTGTAGCGAAATTGTTTCCTACAACATTGCTACAACATTTGCTTGTAGGCACGAACACTCTTTTGTAGTCTTTGAGAAGTCGAAAAAGATGGATTTACTTGGCACATTGGGTTTCAAATCAGTCGTTAGTTGGACGGGGACAGGGTCGTTTCTGTTGCCTCTTGTACAAAGAACCGCGCGAGAATCTCCCAAGTTAGCAATCATCAAGTTGTCTCCCTACAAATTGGAACATAGGATATCAGTCAAATGTACAAGAATCTGATGATGAAGAGGCTGTTAATGCAGCAATATATACCTGTTTAACTACAACCACAGCTGTTGTGCCACTGCAATATGTATCAACAGAGGAGACCAGCTTGAGCTCATCGTCCACTTCTTTGTAGGATTTAAGAATACTGGTCTCCAACATAGAACATAGCTGGTTGTTATTAGGACTCTTGTGACCATGATGTCCCTTCCGATCATTACTTAAGTTGTTGACTTGTGCCAATTTAATGTTTGCTGAGAGCTTTGATGGTAAGTAATCAGCTATATGGCCTGCAATCTTATCACCAAAAGGACCATGACCATCGAATACGCCGCAGAAGTATGTATCTTTCTCGCCAGCGAAGTCCTACAATTTGAAAGCTAAAATGTTAGCTGTGAGCATACAAAACATCCTCAAATTAACCTCAATCCCCTCACATTATCAGCTGAATATTCTTAATGAACTAAACAAAACTCATGAATATTGGATAAAACTTGGTACCCCAAAAGTCATTAGAAGCTGTACTTGTTGGGTCCCACGATTAATAACCTCACAATTTCACTTGTGTATCACATAATCACCCTCACCAAAGTCCCCGTACACCCAAATACTCACCTCACTGCAATCATACACTGCTCTGCACTCAACACACTCTCGTAGAGTTTCCATAGCTTTTTTCTTTTGCTCAACTCTACGACACCTTAATGCGTTCTTCTACACACCCTATACTCCTTATAGGAGAACTTAACCACAAAAACAATGTACCAAGGCATGTTGGTTCAAACAGATTAAATGCTTTGTATTCTCTTGGAAATTCGAGACTCTTTAGCTGTGTAGCTCAACTGATAAAAAAACTAAAAGAACAACAACCATATCCCACATTTTGTTCATAAATCCCATAAAACATGGGATGTGTTTCATGGCCATGGAAGGGACTCGCATTGACACACAATAACACATCTATAAATCCATAATCACACAACAGAATGTGCCAGTTCTTTTGGACAAGAACAAGCAACAATAAGACAATGAAAATACATGGGAATGTGACGTGTTGTTACCTCCCAAATTGTCATGGCATCTTGATTGACTCCTTTCCTTCCTTGTCTGGTGTACATGGAGCAGTAGCGAGAAGATCCTTGAATCCTCACACGAGCCCCAAAATCTCCAGGTCTTGTGATATCAACCTCATCATCATCCATGTCTCTCTGATACCTCTCTTTGTCCCTTACCACCCCAAACTTAACCTCTGCACTGCAACACCCTCCCATCTCTGAAGCTCAAAATCAAAGCAAACCCACAAAAATCCAAGCAATACCCAGTAATTATCTGGGCAAATTGAAAAAAGGGTGGCTGACAAAAAAAGGGGTAGAGTTGGAGGTGATGGGTTTTGAATGATTATACACAATCAATGACAAAAACTTGTGCACATATCAAGTTTTTTCAAATAAAAAAAGGATTGGAGAAGAAAATGAAAATCAAAAGCAAAACCCACCACACAGCCCCTCAGCCCCTAAAGGCGACCCGAGCCGAGGCTGAGGGGAGCTCCTTGATTAGGAGATGATGATCTTGAGTTTGAGAGAGAGACTAATTGATTTTGCTCTCAATCTCTCTCTCTCTCTCTCTTCAATCACTAACAACAGAGATTCAATGATAGCTCTGATCCTAAAGTATTGGCCTTTGATTTGCTGTTATTGCGCCACTTTCTAACCTCCCATAAAATGGTGGGTTTTCCTTAACCCATGCATTAACTATCATATTTTTGGCAAACTCTTACAAGCCTTATTTGAGGTGTATTCCTTACGGTTGATCTTACCAGTTTGATCGCTGGTTTTGCCATTTATAATGAATTCAAATTTTGTTAATAATCCATCCTTGTCCTTTCAAACTAATAATTAAGATATTAAAATAGAAAAATATTTGCGAAAATGGGTCAACTGACTTCTTGGACTACAACATTTCTTTCCATCAATTTGAAATTAGATGAAATACAATATTTAATTTGTTTGGTAAGAGGATTGGCACATGGGTTTTAAATGTGTATTCTTGTTGCATGCATTGAATGGTACACTTGTATAAAAAGAATATGCAATACTATTAAACTTGTAAATAATTACCAATGTGTTAAGTGTATGAATTAACAAAAATCGATTGATATAAAAAGATGCATGTAGCACAAGAGTCAAATTTGGCAAAATAATGCAAACATAACACAAGAGTCGAATTTGGCAAAATAATGCAAACACTCGAGGGTCCAAAAAGTAGTTAAATAATTAGATCGACACAACTCATAATTCAACTAAAAAGTCTTTTATCGAAAAAACATAAAACTACAAAGTCAGCACAAGTTGGATCCTGAACTCCTCAAACCAACTTCACCTTCAAAAGGTTCTCAATCTGTTTAAGGTCATGGGAAGAAACCATAAAGAAGATTGGTCCCTTTTTAGAAGTCTCAATACTGTACATGATTTTTAAGAAAACCATTTTCTTATGTGACAGACAATAAAGCAAATATACTATATGTAGGAACTCAATTTGAGTCCATGAATGTGAATGCTAATGGAAATGGTGAGTAGATGTGAATGAATTAATTAGCAGAATCCACTTCCACAATGATTTTGTGTAAACCTAAAATCAGTCCAAAAGATAAACCATCAAACAAATGGTGTATAGTTCTATTGATTGGATAAGGTATGAAACAAAACAGAAGAAAGAAGCCCAAACATTGAGCCATAGACAAGACAAAAATAACGAATATAACGAACCAGTCCAAGAAATACAGTAAATTCCAACAATGGAAATTGAATTCATGAAATTTTCATTTGCAGCTGCAATTCTTACAACCCAAGAAACCAATTTATGTAGAAGAGAAACTACAACATCTTCAGAGTGAACAAATTTAAAAGAACCATCTACGGTTTTATCCTCCTCTAAAACAAGTTACATTGTTACAGAATATGTATAGGGATTTTGTTAACCGATTGATCAAAACCACTGATGAACAAGAACTCCACTTTGCCTGAGAGAAGTGAACAGGTCCAAGCATTGCTCGTAAGTCGTCTCATACTTTGGAGTCCTCTCTCCCGGGCAACATCTCTGCCACCTATTGTAATGGCATTCGAGAAATATTTCATCAATCAAGCAGATTGCTCCGGTTTCAAACAACCTCGGAATCAATTGGAATTCGGTTCCTTCTACATCCATCTTCATCACCACAAAATCCCGCTCCGTGACAGTGTTCTTCAACCAGTCTGCAAAATCAAACCCCTGAATCTTGTTCACCTGCCCATCAAAACTACTGGACAGCTGCACCGGCTGAATTCTTCCCATTCCCCTCCCTTTGGCATCGGCTTTCTGACCCGGGTCGCGGTGGATTTCAAAGAACAAGGTCTCGTTTCTCACCCACGCAGCATAAGGCATCAGCGACACCCCCTTCTTCGTTTTGTACTCTTCGTGGAAAGTCCTGTCGGCCTCAATGGCGTAGACATGGAAGGTCTTGTTCTGCTTCGGGTATTGCTTCCTGAACCAGCTCCCTATGCTAGAGCCATAGCTCCGAGCTCCAACATCAATATACACATATCGATCCTTGAAGCTAATATCCGCCATTGATGGCAAATACTTGATGTTCTTTACATTTCTCTTCAATGTAAGCCAAGGTTTCAGCGGCTCCTCGGTGATCAGAGGCTCCGCGATCCGGACGAGTTCTTGCTTGTACCCAGGAACATTACACTTATTCGATGCACCACCATCAGGTTTCTTCAATTGAAGGTCAAGAGTTCCTATCTCTTTCATCATAACAATCTCTCGAATATGAGGCATGGACGAATTGAAACCCTCTAAATCGCGAGATTTAACGAATTTGAAACTACTGAATAAATCAATAAACGAATTGAAACTATACGTATCTTTAGCCTTTACGTGGACGACAAAAAACCCTTCGGGTTTGAGCGTCCGGGCTATCTCGGCGGCGAAACCGGCCGGCCGGAGGGAGGTCTCCAGGGCGCCCCAGCCGGAGAAGACGAAGTCGAAGGTGTCGTCATCGAACGGAATACGGTGGCCCTCCCCGTTCACCACCAGAGGCTTCGACGCCTTCTTGAAGATCCCGACGGCGTCGGCGACGCCAATCTCCTTCAGCGCGAAAACATCCTGCCCAAACTGCGTCTCCACACAGAGCACCTTGGAGGCCGGCGTGAGGTAGCCCTCGGAGATCAGATCTTGAAACACGGAGGAGTAGAAATTGA
>JAYMTF010003008.1:0-16370 GCA_036897485.1 Pelargonium nanum | reverse complement strand
TCGCGCTTCAGCACTCATACTCAACACTTTCGAGGAGCTTGAGTCTAGTTTTGTGACCAAACTAGCATCCATTTTCCCCAAAATTTATACTATAGGTCCCTTGCATGGTCTCTTGAAGTCCCAAACCGCCTCATTATCGTCTTTCCAATCCAATGGTAGTATAGGCGAGGAAGATAGAAGTTGCATGACGTGGCTCGACACACAACCTCCAAGATCCGTCCTCTATGTAAGTTTCGGGAGCTTCGTCATGTTGCCACATGACCAAGTCTTGGAGATTTGGCACGGTGTGGTGAATAGTGGCAAGCGATTCTTGTGGGTTACGAGGGACGGTGTGATCAACAATGAGGAATTCACAGAAGAAATCAACGGTAGAGGATACGTCGTGAGTTGGGCCCCACAAGAGGATGTTCTGGCCCACTCCGCGATTGGTGGATTTTTAACTCACAGTGGTTGGAACTCGACGTTGGAGAGTATCAACGCTGGAGTCCCGATGATTTGTTGGCCTGTCGGTGCTGACCAACAAGTCAACAGTAGGTGTGTGAGCGAGTTGTGGAAAGTTGGCCTCGATATGAAAGACACGTGTGATAGATCGATAGTTGAGAAAACGATCAACTATGTGATGGAGAACAAAAGAGACGAGATCATGAGATCAACGGCCAAGATTGCAAGGATGGCAAATGATAGTGTGAAGGAAGGTGGGTCCTCGTATTGCAATTTAAATAAGTTAATTGAAGACATAAGATCCATGTGCTCATCTTCAAATGTTCACAAATGAGCTCATATTTGATGACATGCACTATATGTACTCGCAAATTAAAAATGTTCTCTGCTTAAGAATATTAACTTTAATATAAATAACTATATTTGTGTGTTAAACTGTTAATGTGTTACCATATAAATAAATTTACATATCAAATACAAGCAAAAACGAACTTGAGTAGCATGTTAATAACTCTTATATTAACTTATGTGTTTTCTATATATCTCTCCATTTTCTATTATTATTATTATTATTATTATTATTATTTTTGCATACAAGTTGAAGAGCTTAGAGTGTAGAATATATGGTTGCTAAAGTAAGGATTTGAAAGTGCAAATTCGGTTATTAATGGAGCTTGAAGAGTTAAATTTCTCTCTTTTTCACTTCTCAAATTTGTTCATGAATTTTGTGTTTAGTTCCCAAAACTTTTCCATTAGGTAGGTCACATTATTTTCATTTCTCCTATTTTTATCATTATATAAATCTATATAAACCAACCCTACATTCACATTGAGCTTAAACCCTACAATGCCACAATGGAGATGGAGATTTGGTGCTATGCTTTCAGCTACTTCTTCGAGCTTCAACCATATCGATCGGTATGTTATGAGATCATTTATTTTGAAATAATAATAAAATACAACATTCAAACTAAAACATTAACATAAATGAAAATAAAAATTAACCCTAGTTTTTGGTATTGTTATATAGTGTTATCGAATTATTAATTTATCTATTTGTTCAATTTCAAATTTAAACATAGATGCAATTACTCGAATGATCATGATTTATTTCGTCCGCGATTTCTCTGTCTAAACAAATTTTCATGTCAAAATTGTTTCAGATGCGCGGGATATGGGTACATGTCATCTATTATACATGTTGATGTCGTTCTGATTAATATATTCAAAATTGTCTTGTAATTATTAATTTGTCTTTTAAAACAGAGATGCATAAAAGCTCTCGTTGAAAGCAGCACGAATGGAATAACCATGGAATGTATTCCGATGGTTGCTTTTCAGATTTACAGTGCTTTCTGTATTTGGACTGACCCCTGTATAGTTGCGAAAGGAGAAATCTCAATTTCAGGTACGTATAATTTAATTGTGTCTATGACCAAGGTTATTTAATATTTTTTATTTTCTTAAAAAGAGGTGAATCCATTGATGTAAAGTAGTGTATATGTTTTTTCATATGAATTTTCGAAAATTAATATCACAACATTCTTTTTCAAAAATCTAGATATTCATTCGTATTATTTTTTAATTTTAATTTAATTAAAATAGTTACAACTTTCATTTTCATTATTTCAATTATTCAAATTTGTATTCATAAAAAAAAATTATTCAAATTTGTAAAGAATGGAAATAACACATGAAAAATTTAGAATTATTTAACTCATTTGATAAACGAACTTTTTTATTATTTTTAATCTCAAATATGCTTTTCCAAAAAAGCTAAACAATAACAATATTTGTAATTTTAAACCACCTCATATATTATATTTTCCTCATATTTCAATTCAACATCTATTTTTTTTTTTTAGTTTCACTTTCCCTCGTTGTAACTTTCATCAAACGGTATCATATAAGGAGAAGATAGAAGTTGCATGACGTGGCTTGAACCCAACCGTCAAGATCTGTCATCTATGTGATCAGTTATGAAAACTATATCAATATGTCACGTCAACATGTATTGAAGATTTGGAACAATGTGGCGAATAGTAGCAAACCATTCACATAGGTTACGAGGGACGGTGGTAATTTTGTAGATGCGGTAAAGGGAAAATGATTCGTAGTGAATTGGGCTTCACAAGAGGATGTTCTTAAAAAACGACTAGCTTAGATTCAAATATTAACGGTGCAATTCTCAAATAAGCATATACTAATTCGCATGCATGATATCCGTTGCAAATTTAAATTGATATTCTTATTAATTAGTATATACTCTAGTATAAATAAAATTTTACGCGTGTTACAATATGAATAATTTTTCATTTGTTATGATAAAATATTCGTCTACAAATTGAAATACCAAACATAAATAATTTTATCTCAACTCTATTTCTATGAGTTGAAACTTATGTAATTAAATTAACACTCATAAACGTAGCGAATTATGTGTAAACGTAAAGCGACTAGCCAAATTTTGTTTTCTTCCTTTTGCTAATACATTATTTGCTTTTTAAATTGACAAGTAAACTGAATTGTTGTATGTTAAAATTCACGTGAATAGATGATATTAGATGATTATGATATGCCAACCAATCACAAATCAGATAGTAGATATTTAACCAGCCATAATAAGCCAGGTGTCCAAAAATCACAGATTTGCCATTCCCGAGCTCTATTTGGACTAATTAGTAATTTCACAAAATTAGCAAAATTACAAATTTTATAAAGCAGCGCCAACACAGACAACAGCCACCAGAATTAACGGTAAACCAATTAAAGCAAAATATTTAAATAAATAAATATTAATTTAGTGCCGATAATTATTTTACGGACTATAAATACCCTTCCACGACAAATCTTGATCGGAACCGCGAGACCGAGAGACCACCCTCAGGTCTCATTTCATGTAACCATGGCTCTGGTGGTTTCTCCTTCTCCGAATCTGTCTCCGATATCCGATTTCGCCGCTTCTCGGCTCAATCGGAATCTGTTTTCTGCTCACCGGAGCAGAATCGATGTTAGATTGAAGCTTTCTTCTTCTTCCAGAGCAAAGTGCTTCACGAAATCGAAGGAGGAGGACAAGTGGAGCGATTTGGAAACCCTAACCGCGGACGCTGAGGAGGCCAAGGCACAGAGCCAGAGTTATCTGTCGGCGAATGGCTCGCGCGTTGCGCTATCGTCGATTCGGGAGCCGGTTTATGAGGTCTGTTTGGTTTCCGAGAAAATTAGGTTGCTGAATTGATGATATAAACGATAACATGATATGATGAGGCATTTGCGGCTTTTTTGTCCGGATTTTGTTTGACAAGTGGCGGAATGTTAGGTTTTGTGACGATAGCGATTTGTTTTTGTTGTCATATATTGAGGTCATTGAAGAAATATGAAGGTCTAACTTGCAGATTGTGGCTATGGCCTTTGTTCTAGATGATAGTTCTTTACAAGTCATGAGGAAATTGAACTTTACCTTTAGTTGATTATTCTATTCCACTTGCGGTTTATATTTCATAAACTTAACTATTTGTGAAGCATGATGTGTAACGTAAAAGCAATAACGTCTGATTCAAAGGAGTGTTAGACTTTAGAAAATATCCTCTGATTTTATGTTTGATGTAGAAGCATCATGTAGATTTTAGAACAATATCTGCATGTTTGATCTGAACAGCATTATTCTTTTTGTTTCTGTTGGAGTATAGAGTATTAGGCAATGGAGATACATTCCTCTATGCACTTTAAGAAAACTAGTAGATCTCTAACTTAGATATTGTATGACTAGAGAGAGAGAGAGAGAGAGAGAGAGAGAGAAGAAATCCACTGCTTTTGTTTAAAGTATAGAAATGGTGATGAGAAGATTGTGCACATGTTAGAAGTGAAAGGAAGTTCTGGAAGGATAAGAGAATGACCGCGTAGCTGTGGATGAAAGATGAGAAAAAAATCCGAAAGCTAGAAAGTAAGGAATAAATGGTATAAGATATACTTCATTGACTAAATACAATTCATGGAGTGCGTTCTTGGACAAATTAAATGATGTTTTTAGTTGTCTTAATGTTAGCTTTTGGTGTAGCTGATGCATTTGGATATTTTGGATTTTTACCTTTTTACTTTATTATTATATATCTAATGTGAGATTTCTTTTCATTAAGGTGGTAGAAGTGAAGTCAAATGGGACGATATCTACTAGGAAAATCAACCGTCGGCAGTTATTGAAATCAAGTGGTGTGTTTAACTCATAGCTAAATATTTCTTTTGATGTATTCACCTAATTAAGATTATTTTTAATCTCATGTTACTGGTGTTAATTTATTGGCACTGGAGCGAACCTCTTTTACCTTTTTTATTATTATATTTGTTTGATTGTATAAAGGCTCATGTGCAATTTCTAGATTTGTAACAATGATTTGGTTTTGATATGTTCTTGTTATCTTGTGTCTATTCCCGATATAAGGTTTGCGTCCACGTGATATCCGGAGCATTGATCCATCATTGTGGTTGACGAACTCAATGCCCTCATTACTGGTATTGTTTCAAGTTTCAACTCATGCTAATATGATTTTACCATTTTGTATATTGACTTTTTCATAGTTTGGACTGACATTTGGTATGCCTTTCAACTATAGTGCTGCACTTTATATTTGATTCTACAAGTGGATTCTTGAAGGATGTTAGATATGGCTCAATAAGTTTGAAAGCTATTTGCTTAAGATACAATTATGACTACTAGAGTGTGAATGTAATGTTTTTTTATTTGACTCTTCAAAAATTAAACTGGCTAACTTGCTTTAAAATGCATATTTAGTTTGTACCTAATGTGAAGTTCAATGGAAGTCTAGAATCTAGTTACCTTTTTCATTTCTTCATATAAGTCTTGTTTAGTTTAAATTATCATCGTATACTGATTTGATTTTCTGATTCATAATACTAGGTCCGTGAGCATGCTCTTTTACTCAATTTGGGTTCAATAAGAGCAATAGCAATGCAAGAGAGTGTGCTTATATTTGACTATAAGTGGTAATGTGCCTCCAAGCAGAGTGCTAATTATTTGATATTTTAATCTATGTTTTCACTTTTATAATTTTCATCTAAACTGATATTGGTGAAATTATTGCATTGATCGATATTTTTTAGCAAGGGAGGAAAAGCTTTTGTGGATGTATTGTTGCCTCGCTTGAACCCTAGAAACATGAGTGGAGGGCCGTCCATGCCATTTGAGCTTGAGGTAGGTTTTCTACTTGTTTGAACAAACAGACTGAAGATGATTATATGGAAACGGTCATCTGTTTTAAGAGTATTATTTTTGTCCTAAAATGACAGTCACAGGCATCAAATATCTAAATTAAGCTAATTATCTTCTGCAATATTAAATATTTGAAGTTGAAAAACATGACTGTCATGAAAAGTTAAGTGCACATGCTTTTTTCTTCAAATACCAAAACACTCCATATAGACAAGAGAATCTTGTCATTGATGTGCCATCTCTTTTTATATTGCTGTAATAGTGGATTCTGGTCTGTTTTTGTTTTGTTCAATTTGAAGGATTTTATTCATAACAGGAAAATAACTAGTGTGCGCGCGTGTGAGAGAGAGAGAGACAGAGAGAGCAACTTATGTCTTGGATCAATTTCCTTAAGAAGATATGACTAGTTTAAATTTCTTTCTGCTAACATCTATAATACTCTTCTTTGTGTCGTTTTATCATGTACAATTGCATAACTATATCACACATTTCACCATATAAAGAGTTTCTGAATAAGCTTCTGATGTGGTACTTTTAGGTTGTTGAAGCAGCACTGCTTTCACGAATACAACGCTTGGAGCAGAGTTTAATGAACTTAGAACCTCGTGTGAGTATGAGGACATAGTGAGTATATCTTTATTTCATTGTACTGTCTGTTCTATCCCTTCTTCTATTCACTATATGGGTTTTCAGTTTTCACAACATATATTCCAAACCAGTAATTCCAAATGTTCTCATGAGGGCAAGTATGGGATTTGATTGGACTTTGTGTGTCCTGCTGGCTAGTATTAGCACAATCTATTTGCATCATAATGGTACATCTACAACATTTTGTTTTTATCTTTGCAAGGAGTGTCTCAACAGAAAATAATTTTAATAGGTTCATATAAGTACCTCATAAATAGGGAAAAGGCCCTTTCTGTTTATATATTGAATTAATTGATGAGAGATCGTGTCTTCTAGTTCATTACAATACCAAATCTTGGGTACAACCTCAAGAATTCAAACATTATAGGATCATAAGTCTGCTATCACTAAAAGTTCTTTATAATTGATTGAATAAAATTATTTATCTATTACCTGAAGAATATGACACCTAATAGTTTTGTTTGTTTCACTTAAAGTTGACTTCAATTTGAAACCTGGGTTTTCACTTTATTCTCTGTTTTCTTTTTGTTTAATAATTAGCACACCTTAATAATTTACCGAATACGTTATTTATTCTCTGCTGGTATTTGTACCGTAGAATCTCTTATTTTTAACTCATCTCCTCACGTGTTTACTGTGCTGTGGTTGTTTCGTCATATTCTCTAGGTACAAGCAATACTTGAGGATTTGCCCAACCGGTTAACAGCCGAAATATTGGAACAACTCCGTCTTAGCAAACAAACCTTGGTATAGTTTATAGATGGTACCAAAAACTATTTACTTGTCCTTATTGGCAATGAAAACATCAATTTATTCATTTATTTATTTGTGTTAGGTTGAACAAGGTTCGAGGGCAAAGGCTCTTAAAGAAATGCTGCTTGATCTTCTGGAGGATCCACATGAGATACGGAGGATATGTATTATGGGAAGAAAATGCTCACTTAATAGACTAAATGATGATGTTGAATGCTCTGTTGCCACAGAAAAGCAGATTGCTGAGGGTAAATCCGCATCAACATTTGTAAAAGTTTGCGCGACTTGTGTTAGGGAGGTTTTCTACAATATTTATTAAAATATATATTGATTTCCTTATTGTTTAATTTGTTGCTTGCAGAAGAGGAGGAGGAGATAGAGATGCTTTTGGAAAACTATCTTCAAAGGTTATTTCTTGGTCTTGTTTTTCCTGATGCTGTGTATGTAGTGTGCAAATGAAGTCATGTTTTTTCCTAGTTGTCATATTGTAAAATATGATATATATATATATATATAAACATTTCTTATGGGTATCACCATATGATCATACTGCGATACAACCAAAAGAACTAATTAGAAATATCAATGGCATTAGAAAGTTATGAGAATTACCTAGAAGATAAGGGTGCTTTAAGTTTTATGATTAGATTTTAAAGATGCATTTCTTGTTGTATATGAATCTGAAACCTTAGGTAACATTTGGATTAGAATTTTTGTTGAGAAATGGGAATCAGGAATCAAAATGCGAATGAAATTCTAATTGTTCATGATTGGATTAGGATTTTTTGGTCACGAATATGACTCCGGTCCCATTCCCGTCTTGATTCAAACGCTATCTTAGTCTATCGGTTCATTTTGAACTGGCAGATCTTTCTGAAGTGTTGTTATGTTGTCGATTCCAGAAGCTGACACATGTCTCTTCATATATTTGCAGATGTGAATCTTGTCATGGTCAAGCAGAAAGGCTTCTTGATTCTGCTAAAGAAATGGAAGATTCCATTGCTGTTAATTTAAGGTATGGGTGGTATATATTAATTGGGTGATTTATTGTTATTGAATCAATTAAGCGTATGGTTGAAGAGATTTTTAAATTATCCAGCTGCTCAGTTAATTAACAGTTATTTGCACTAGCTCTATACAATTATTTAGTTTTGTAAAAACTTTTTTTCATCAGTTCTCGAAGACTTGAGGTTAGCAGAGTAGAGTTGCTTCTCCAGGTTGGGGCGTTTTGTGTTGCAGTTGGTGCTCTTGTTGCAGGTATTTCTTCACCTGGAAAAAGAATATTAAATTTTAGCATTTCTAGGAATGGAAACTGTCGTAAGTAAAGAATCATACTCAGCTCCGTCTCAAAATGAGTGTCCTCTTTCCTTTTTTTAGGAAGTAAGTTATGCATGAATCACCAATAAAATTCTCTATAATAAGTTAGTTAGTATCCTTTAGTTTGTTACAACTCATGCTCACGAGGATACAATAGTAAATAGACAACACTTACTAACTTCTCCTTGAAAAATTCAAAATAGAAAGCAAGACTCATTTTGAGACTGAGGGAGTACTTTCTTTATGTTGAATGGTTATAAAAAGATGATTTGAGTGGAACACTAAATATGATTCCCATCCATTTAGAACTGGCAATTTGGACCCAAGCTCATGGGGGCCCAATATCCGACCCACATTTTTACGTGTTCAGGTCGGGCAACCCGCATGAACACAATCCTGAATTGCCAGTTCTACTTCCATTGACAGCTAAATTGCTGCTAAAAGATTTCAAAACTTACTAGTTACTACCATATTGTTCTTGAGCCCTTGTCAATTTAAACGGTTGCAGGTATATTTGGCATGAACTTGAGGTCCTATCTCGAAGAGCACGTGGTATGTTACGAGTCCAAATGCAAATCTGTTGATTTCTGTTTTCATTAGTAATTGTAACTCGATCAATTTTTTCATTACACCGTCTGAATTGATGCAGTTCGCATTTTGGCTGACTACAGCCGGGATAATATTTGGGGCTGCCGTGGCATGTTTTCTTATGTATTCATATCTCAAGGCAAGGAAGATTCTTTAACTTGGCGCCAAATGTAAGTAAAGAACCAATTTTTTCCTCATTCATGTTTTTTTTGGCAATGCACTTTTTTCATTGAGTTGTGATCACATGAACTCTCAAGTCCCACGTAGTTAGCTATACATTATAACTAGAAATGCGGGCTGCGGGCCATAAAAACGCACGGGACAAAGTAGGGCCGACAATTTGTAAATTAAGAACATGTTGCCCGGCCCGAATTGTCAGGTATAGTTATAATGAACCTCTTGAATAGTTTATTAACACTGCACACGTGTTCACGGGGCCTCCATTTCATGATCACGAATTCAGAGCTCGAGATTTAACGTTTTCTTTATGAAATCATCAAATATGAATAGTGTCTAATACCTTGTCCACTTTACAGGTCGGTTACCATCTGGATTGAGTGTTGAATGTACTTGTAGTATGTTTTGCTTATATGTGGTGCACTTGTAGAACTTGTATAGCTCTGCCAGTAGATGCGACCTTTCGCGCAGCTGTTAAGGTTGTTGCTCTGTGACTTCTAAGGTCACGGATATGAGTCAAGAAAACAGTATCTCAGCGAGGAAACAGAGGTAATATACTGCATACATAAAATGACCAACCCATACCCCCACACAGTGTAGGGAAGAAGGGGAGAGGTGTTCGGTATATATTATTTGTTTTGATTGTTGTGTGCAAAGCATGTCTTGGAATTGTTTAGAATAAAAACCAAAATGGAAGATCATTTTTTGTCTCCTTTACTAGAATTTATGGACTTTCTGAAGTGATGCCCTGACTGGAGCTGGTAATTCGTGCTAATCGTGTCAGCATGTTGTGTTCGAGTTGACTTTAACTAAACAAAATATATATTTTGAGTTACAGTTTATGTTGCTCTTATTTTTGTAAGGCACAATATATTTGGATGCACTAAGTACATACTTGTGGATATAAAAGATGAGACGAAAGAAAATTGATGGTTTTTTGTCACAGTTAAATCTTGTCGTGTTTGTGTCTGCTTCCCAAACTGCTAGCTCTACCATGACTTTTACAAACATGATTAGAATCTTAAACCCATTTCAATTCTTGAAGAAATTTTTTAACTATTGTTCATATATCGTGATATGTATATACCACCAATTTGTTATGCTCGCAAATTATGAGTTGGTTTTTTTAACCATTCAGCCATGAATGCTTAACAAGGATTCTCTTATAAGGTGAATAACCAAATTTCAATTGAAAGACGCTATTTAAGATAAATGTAATCTAAACAGTATTTTTTAATTTATGAAAGGGCTTCAAATCCAAGATTTTCGAATTGAACAAACTCATAATATTCAATCAAATGTACAATTTAAATCAGACAAACGCATTGGCATTCGGCAATGGAAAAATCTGATCTACAAAAGTTATCGGATACATGAAACACTAAAAGAGAAAGAAACAAACAAAAATCATACAAAACTGGAACAGGCAAAAGATTAAAGCCACTACACTTTTTATCAAGTCAACGAATGATATGGATTGCAGATATGTGGAAAGCTAAAATCACTCACAAAATTTCAAAGCCACAGCACACAGCTCCATTTGTAAAAGATAAAACCAAACCTGGTTGAAATTGGAATCGTTCGTGTCAATTTCAGAGTGTTTGGAGATCAGCTTTTGCAGCTTCGTCAATGGCTATATTTCCCACTCCGACCTCCATAGCCTCTCTCTCGTGCTTTTCCCTCTTCTCCTCCAAAGTATTTCTAGATGTGGGCAAGGGTTCAATTCCAGATATAGAAGGTTCAAGAAGCCGAGGGCCCACATTTAGCCACGGGTGGCTAAGGAGTTGAGCTGCCGAGGGCCTCTTATCGGGGACAAAATCAAGGATAGGAACAAGGAAGGCAGCCATATCATTTGCATCTTGCTCGCTGAATTGGTATTTTTCTTTAAGCACCTTATCAAGAGGCCAGAATCGCAACCGGCGGATGTGCCTCAAATCCCCGTTTCTGTTGAAGAAATCCCGGGAATAACGACCACCCGAAGCTATCTGAGAGAAATATTTTCAAGTGGGTAAATTACTAGAGATTGCAATACATAATGATACCAAGTTGAATTCTTCTTGAGGCAGAGATTTGAGATGCTTACCTTACGTGGCATCATTCCTAGAAGTTCCATCATCAGTGCCAAGTGATCCTATAAAGTTTACAAATAAATACAAACGATGAGAGATTTGAAATCTCATGTTCTAATTGCTACTGGATTTGACTCAAATTCTTTGAGCATCCTAACATTGAATTTGATTCAATACATGATTTCATATAAAATCCTACAAGAGTAAACGTACCACACAAACTGACTTCTCATTAATTTTTCTCAAAAAAGAAACCAACACTCATTTTGAGACGGACGGAGTATATAAAGTATCCATGCCAATAGACCATGATGAATATGAAACCTTCAAGCTTTCGCAAATAATATTCACGTCACTTTATGACAAATGAGAGATTTCTTGTTGCTAGTTCATGTTTGAGGCATAGACAATCGCGCTACCGTTAACCACACATTAAAAGCAAGTCCTGATATGTAGCTCATAATATAAAACATGCACACATATAAAGTAGCAGATGTTTTTAACTAGATTCTGGCCAGAATACATACCTCATCCCTTTCATAATTGTCGCCACTGTGAGGATCAAATAGAACATCGCCTGTAGCCAGCTCAAAGCAAATGCAAGCAAAGGACCATAGATCAGCAGAAGTCGAATATTTAGATCCGAGAATAACCTCTGGGCACCTATATTGCCTTGTCTGAATATCATTCGTAAATTGTTTATATGTCCAGCAAGCATTTCCAAAATCAACCAATTTGCACTTAAGATCAAGCTCAGCCAATAGCTTTTGTCTTGTGGAACGACTCCCTCTTCTTTCACTCTTCTTTCCTTGGAAATCATCTTCTTTAACCACAGAACTAACGCCTTGTTCTTCCATAGAATGCCCATTCAATTTTGCGTCATTGCCTGAACCTTCCTCATTTTCTTCGGAGGCTTCGTTCTCCACACAACCCTGAGCAACCTTCTTAGCCTTTTTCCGGATTTTCTTCTTTTGGTTCTTGGTCAGATCGCCGTGTGATACTTTAATCTCTTTTGATGGTCTGGATTCTGATGTAATCTTATCTTTTGGGGTCGGAAGGATGAGAGGAGCACCTGATTTTGTAGGATCCTTAGATGGATCAATCATCGACAAAAGCAAGATATTCTCTGGCTTCAAATCGGTGTGTATAATCGACAGTTTGTCGTGCAAGTAGTCCAAACCCGCCAAAACATGAAAACAAATTTCCTTAACCATGCGGAGAGGAATCCCTCGGTAATCACTGTACTTTATAAGGGTTAAGAGATTATCACCCAAGTACTCAAAAACCATACAAACATGCTGTCCGTTGGGCCCGGAGTGCTTGAAGTTGTCCAGAAGTTTCACAACACACTTTTTGTCATCTGGATCGCCCTCCGCTATCTGTTTGAGGATCTTTATCTCATCCATTGCTGCCTCGGTGTAATGTTGAGCACTCTTTTGGACTTTCAAAGCTACATAACGCTACAAACAATGAATATCTTGTCTCGTTAACAATTTGAGCAATGAAAAATAACTGGAATATCCTGATTATGATACATAGAAAGGAAACACCTTAGAATTCTGAATACTATTGAATTGAAGACAGATAAGGGGCATTTTTTCCGTGCTACAATTTAGAAATATAGAATCCGAAGTTCTTTTCTAAATGGACTTTCTCCTTTTTCTTCCTCAACAATAAGATGATTTATGTATCCACGTGAGACTTTCAGAATACACTACTAAGCATTTGGATTATAAGTTTTGTTCACGAATTCTTCATGTTTGGATTACGACTTTTTAGTTGTGAAAATGGCTTTGGAATTGGAATCTCATACGCATTCGGTCATTCCCATCACACACACACAATACAAATGCTAACTAAATAATTTGTTTGAATTGATTCTTGAATTTTTACTACATTCAAATTATAAAGAACAGCATTGAGAGTGTTATCTTAAGTGCACATGATCCTATTTCTTTTCCTTTTTTCTCCGGAACCAAACAATTAGTTAGGTTCACATGTGGAACCATTCATTTCATGCTCTACACCTACAATTTGAACATTTCGTTTTCTTCAGAAATCAAAATTATAACTAACATTCTTAAATTTCTACTCTCACAGAACATTCCACTCGTCATTTTTCTCTCTCAAAACCTAAAATCCAAAATTAAAAACACTACACAAACAAAACTAAGTATCACATTCATCATTTCCACTCAATCACTTTCTCGGCAACAAAACACAACCTAACAAACAAGAAAATGCACATACCGATCTCTGCGTATCCCAAGCGAGCCACACGGTGGAGAAATGTCCCCATCCGAGCTTCCTCTGCACCACATACAATCCATTCTTGAACGTATCTCCAATCCGAACCTCGTGGTACCCTCCCCGCCGGTAATCCTCAGTCCCTTCGTCCTCCGACGTGTCGTCGCTGACCTCCCTCCGATTGCCGCCGTTCCGATCCTCCTCCGCCATCGACGATGGATACAGCGAGCAACAAATTCGAAGTATTCGGATCGAATTGAGGACGCTTCTTCGCGAGGTTTTGGAAGAGATGGTGAAGAAACCCTAATCGGAGAGCTAGGGTTTGGTCTGGTTGTGTAGATCGGTAGTTGAGAGAAAAATGGTAGCTAGGGTTTGTTTGGAGTGTCTTGCCGGGAAATTAAAGTATTGGATTTGTGTGGACACTGGAGAGAGTGACTGGTTAGGGGTAATTCGGGGTTTTCACATTGTTTAAAAAATAGCTAGGCTTGGGCTCATGGCTAACTTTGGACTCTGTATTTTTGGGCCTGGCCTAAAAAAGAATGGACTTGGCCCAATATATTGACAATTACTAGAAATTTGGTTGAAGATAAATACTTAAATTAATTTATTAATTTTATAGTTTGTTTTTATTCTCTCGTCCAAGGTTGTAATATTAAAAATTACGTACATATGTGTTGTTTCAAATAGGATTATAGGTCTTGTAGCTCAAACAAATGTCTAAAAGGAGGAGAGAGTAAACTAAAGTCTACCATATTACTTGAAATATTGTTGATTGGTACACAAATGATTGATCGAATCATCTCAACGGTTAGTTTTTTTATACTATACAAATATTTATACTTAAGCTGAGATTAATCAATATCTAGTTTAGACTTTAGACCAACCATGCCGAGTTATGAGATGTAGAGAAAAACACATACTAATTTAAATTGTGGCTAATTTTGTAGTAGGAACGATCAAATCTTTACGTGATCAACAAAAACCTTATACGGGAGCTTCATGCTCTTGTTGTCAAATATCTTGGAGACGGAGATTAGAGCTGGCAAAATAGACCCATTTAGCAAATACTCGAAACTCAATCCTTATTTTGACATATTCGAGTATTTAACTATCAACCCGAAAAAAATAGGTCGGATGGAGAATGGGTCATCATGTAAAAAAAATTAATAAATGAAACATGAGTATGAGATGACTAGACAGACGAAGCATATTTGTATAGGTAGAGGGTGGGTCAGTGAGATCCTACCAATACAATACACAGTACAAAACCAAGAATAGTGTATTAGTAGCAGATGTTACGTTTCATGAGAAATCGCAAACAACAAAAGACCGAAATCTCCAATTTTTAATGTTAAAAAAAGTAGAAAACATTCCGATGTTTAAAAATCAAACGTCACTCGCGTCAACGCGCTTTCTTCACACAAAAGGAAAAAGAGTCAATACTTTATACTACTCTGGTCCCTCTGAAAACTTCATTTTGTCATCAAAGTATATTATGATAATAATTAATTTAATAACTTAAATAAATTAATTTAATAATCTTAATTTCATTTTTGTTTTAATTAAACTATCTTCAATTTGATGTTCAAAATTTCTTGTATTCGTTCGAATTATATGTTACATATAATGTGAAAACATTTTACACACTAAATAATTAGCGATGGTTTGTTTTTATTGCCTACTAGTTATTAAGTGTTTGAATGTTAGATAAGTGTAAAAAAAAAGGGGTCCAATTAATTCAATTCGCTTTATTTTCAATTTTGTGTGACTGTGTCAACGATCATCGACAACAGGATTAGTGTCACAAATTTTGTATCAAACCGTTAAGTGAAGAAACTCAATGAATTTGGCGTCCGAGGACGGTAAGCATGTGGTTAAGATTGCTGCGATGATGGGGAGTTGTTTCTTCTTTTTCTCTTAACTGTTATGGTTTGCTATCATCATGGAGCTCTATGTTGAGGGGTTGCTCTATTAGTCTCAAAATATGGGAGGCGATCTGCTTAATCTCACTATGGTTCATTTGGCTCGGGAGAAATGGTCTTGTGTTTCGTTAGGAGTTTCCAAGCGTGCAGGATACTATTCTCCGTGTTTAGAGTTTTAGTTACTCTTTGATTTCATGCTTTGATAATACTCATAACTTGTCGTTTTCATTTCTCTCTTGAACTACTGACCCTCTTTGTGTTTGGGACGAGGGCTTAGCTCTTTTTTGTATTTTTATTTGAACCTTCAGGTTGGATAATTTAAAGTTACGACTAGTTTATCAAAAAGAAAAAATGCAACTAGTCGCAAACTATAATTTGCTACGAAAATCACTATAAATTTGCGATAAACACATATTATTGAACCATAACTTTGAAAATAATCTCCTACTTTATAAAAAAACCTCAAAAATAATAATTTCAATTATATATGATTCTTAAATCTGCAGTACCATTTTCACATAAACAGCAATAATAAATGTTGATGAAAACTTTTTTTTGCCTCTTTTCTCAGTTGTTTCCCAAAAAGAAATGAAACTTACAAAGGAAGGATTGGATGTGAGTGCCCACTTTTGTTCCTTTTTTCTTTTCATTTTTGTCAACAAAAGATTCAAAAACTCTCCAACACAACATCCTCTCTATTTCCTCCCCTACAGTTCAGATCAGTACAGTTCAAGAGACATTCCAGTGTAAATTACGATAATGCCCACAGTAAATGCTCATCATTACCTCAGTAATTAATGCCTGATTAGTCTCTTCATTGCAGGCTTTATCGACAATTTAGCTTCCAATTGTACGGAAGAGTATATTCAAATTTTTAAATTGGATTTAGAACTCATCACTTGAGATTTGTATCTTAAATATTGATTTTAATATTTAAAAATTCTTTTTTAAAGGAAATACCAATATTATTAATTCATAATATAA
>JAYMTF010003007.1:0-16371 GCA_036897485.1 Pelargonium nanum | reverse complement strand
AATCGATTGGGGGGAGGAAGCAATTTCATGGAGTCAAGGAGCTGTTTTTGTCGGACCACTATGACGTGCAGAGCGCGCACACCATCGAAGGGAAGTGCATTGTGCACACTTTCAAGAACTACACTAAGCTTGAGAATGTTGGGGCTGAGGACTACTATTGTAGATTTGAGTACAAGGCCTCCACGGGAGGGTTCACGCCGGACAGAGTTGCTGTGTGAGTGTTTCTTTGTGTGTGTTTTGGTACCTTGAAGAAACAAAAGTTGGTATTTTGGCTTGTGATTACTAAATATTTACATGCTTTGTTTTGAAGGTATTGCAAATGTGAGATGCCTTATAATCCGGACGATCTTATGGTACAATGTGAGGGGTGCAAGGACTGGTAATCATGCTTTTTTTGTTACTATTTTTCAGTGCTTAAGTTTTGAAATTTCAGTTGGTGCTACTTCTGGAATTTCAACTTATTTCACATTTGATACAACTTCAGTCCATAGATGTCAATTATTTTCTATGAGAAGTGGAAAATTCTTTATTTGTTTTCCTTTGCATCGTTATGCAATGGAAGTATAATACATCTGTGGAGAAACATAGTTAAAATAGGTATAGCGCCTCTAGGTTGCTAACTTTTTCATGAAACCCAAACTTATCTGTGAATAGGATTGTGGTAGGTTATCGTCTATAATCATTCCCAATTATGTCTCAATTAGAGTGCCATGAAGTTTGAAGATTTAAGTGGGATTGTATATGCCCAAGTTTATGTACCAATTAGATCTGCATAAGTTTATGTTGGCTGATGCTAGATAGCTCAGATTTTACAATTAGTCAACTTTTTACCATTCTGTTTATTGAGTTCCTAACGGTGTGATGTTATTTTTTTTGTTGTTGAAGGTACCACCCTGCTTGTGTGGGCATGACTATTGAAGATGCAAAAAAGTTGGAACACTTTGTCTGCTCTGAATGTTTGTCTGATGATGATGTCAAAAAATCCCAGAATGGTTTCTCTGCTTCTCCTGTGAAGGTATGATTATTTTGCCCAGTTTCACATAACTGGAGACACATATTTGTTTTGTTTTTGCTATTCAGTTTGTATTCGTCTCACTGATTACAGATTGCCAACCCGATACTTAGATGTTGTCTTATTGAAATGAGTAATGAATAGGTATTTTCAGGAATTCTCTTGCTCGCACTATATGTTTAAATACATCTTTCTCACTATGATGAGTGAGATTTTATCTGTATCTGGTCTATGTTATGAGCTGCTCATTAGTAGACAAAGATAAATGAGCGTGTCTAAACTCTATACTCTATAGATGTGAAGCCTGTCCAGATATAATTCTAATGAAACTAGATTTGATTGAGGGGTGAGATCTTGTCGGAATTTGATTAAGATATGAGTTGTAATGGTATTTTTCTGTGGCATGAATTGAACGTTTTACAGATTTAAAGCACAATTAAATTGTTATATCCATCCAATGTAAACTGCTTGAGCTGAAAGAAGCTAGACCGTAATTAAGATGATGAGAGCTTACTGCTTGCCTCAAGATTTTTGTTTTTTTGTTCATTCTTGTTTGTATATAGTCACTGGAGAATTGAAACTCTCTAGGCTTATATTCTGTTACCTAGGTAACATTTTGCATTAGAACATTGGGGAACATTTTTTAGTTTATATACATAACTTTGGATCCAAGGGTATGGGAGAAGTTTGCAAAGGCTTGTTTGAATAACTACCATGTTGCTGCTTCCAATCCATGTACTTGCGGTGACACTGTCAATAAAAAGAGAGATAACAAATTTGGGATAAAATATTTGGGGCATGATTGGGTGGAAACTCGTACACTTGTCATACTCTCAGTTGGTATGAACTATTTTCTTTGTTTTTTCCTGAATTTGTTTCCATTTCTGGTCCCCCCCTCCCCCCCCTGAAGCTGTATACTCCGTAGTATTTATGAGGATCCAGCCTAAGCCTGATACTAGTTAATGAAAACAAACTTTAATGGGTGCTTTAGTTGATGATCCAAGTTGCTTGTGCTGTAGCCTCTAGGGGACTGAGTGAGGTGAGGAATCACTGTGTTAGCTGCTTGAATTTCCTAGAACTTTCAGGTTATTTGGGGAGTTCAGGCTAAACCATACAATATTGTTTCTCTAGTATGGGATTAGATCATCTCCTCAATGTTGGATACAAAATTTGAGGAACTTATTGAACAATGAATCGAGGCAAAAATATTTGGGACTGTCAGTCTGTCATACCAAAAATACATTATTGAACGCATCACACCAATCAATAGGAATATGTAGCGTGTCAAACCACCCTTGGTACTATCCTAGTATCCTTATCTACTTGTCTGGACATCTAATACAGCAATTCCCAATGTTGCATGTCAAAACCTTGCAGTGTGTGACAAATCCTAGTTCTATGATGGTTAATGATTGAGAAATACAAAAGCATGCATAATTGTATAAATCAGCATGAGTGAATAGACCAGAAAATGTTTGCCGTTTCTTTCATGATGTGCTTATAATATGAAACTGAGGGGCATTCACATGCTTTTATTTTTCTTTATCTTGCTATTCACATGCTTTTACACAACTACAATTCTATGTTGTTACAGACCCCTGTTAAACCCGTTGCCTGTGTTTATTGGTGGCTACTTTAGTACCAAATCAATATGGCATCTATAATTCTATATCAGATTAGTTATCCGGAATGTGTGACTTGTGTGAGTAAACAACCACCGCAAGTTTGTGTACCATTTCAGGAATTACATCCGCATCTCTCATGTTGCATTACTTGTTTGACCAAATTAGCTATCTAACTGTTAACAATCATTTGCAGATGGATCCAAAGCGCCGGAAGCGAGGGTGAGTTCTCACATGAAGGGGAGAGGCTTAGCTCTTGGAATTGTTGATGTGCATGTTGTACAGTTCAGAGAACCTTTCTGTTCTTCGCTGAGCTCTAGTTTTGTGATTGCTGCATCAGAAATGAATAGACTTAAAATATACTGTAGTAGAGATTTGTCAAGTGTAATTATTTTGTAGCTCGTACATTGAAGATTTCACTTGAATATTTATACGCAAGTCACGGTCATTCCTAATCAAGATTTCACTGAGCTGGCAATGTGTATGCCGTGCTGAACCAACACGTTTGATACGACATTATTCAATACATTTGATATATTATTATAATCGAAAACGTGCGTGTTTGACTTGTCGTTCGTGCAAAAGGAAAAGTGTAGGCATAAACATGGAATGACAGAGTAGCTAACAAAATCTTTTGTATATTCTCTACCCACCTAATTTGGATATCTTCTCTTTGGACTTCATGCCTGCCTGTTTCTGTCCCTCTCTCGTTGTCATCGTTTTTTATCCGTTAACCGCCCAACTCACCAACCCGCCCGAGTCACCAATCCCCGCGACTCGGTATGCCCAATTTTTCTTTGGCCGAAAAATCAGCCAAAATCTCCCTCAACAGCATCTTCCGGTCACCGTCTCTTTTACCATCACATTTGGTACCACCGCCGGACCGCCACTTCCTAGCCAATCTCCGGCGTCTCTTGACGAAAATCAAGATACTCGCCCACACCGGAAACCTTAATCGCTCCACGAAACAACCCTCCATTTGATCAACAACTTGTCCAATGGACGGCCGGCGATTCTCGTCGCCGGACACACAACTCGCCGCAATGCGCAACATGTGCATTACGGTGCGCTCCATGTGTCCAGGCACCGGAACTCTAGCGTCACAAACTTTCTTCCACCGCCGCCGCTTGATCGCCGGCACCGCCCACTCCACTATGTCCGCCGGAGCTCTACGCACGTCAATAACCTTCCCGGAGCTAAAAATCTCCAGCAACAACACTCCAAAACTGAACACATCATTTTTTGTGCTCAATTTACCAGAAGCAGTGTAACAAGGATCCAAATACCCCATCGTACCGGCGGGTCGACTCACCGATCCGAGCACGACTCGGTCATATCCAACACGTGCCATAATTGCCAATCCGAAATCAGCCAACTTGACGTTCCAATCCGAATCGAACAGTACGTTCGCGGACTTGACGTCTCTGTGGATCACTGGAGGCGATCCACAGTGCAGCGACCGGATCGCACGCGCTACCTGGACGGTGATCTCCACGCGCCGAGGCCACGGCGGCGGAGACGCCGCCGAGTGGAGGAGGTCGTGGAGAGAGCCGTTGGGCATGAGCTCCATGACGAGGAGGTTGGTGGTGGCGGATCGGCACGTGCCGAGGAGGTCGATGACGTGAGGGTTGTGGCGCAGAGACGATAATATGTTGATTTCATTGTCGAGAAGCTTCTTGGTTTCTTGGAGTGATGTCTTCTTGATGGCCACTTCTTTGTGTTCACCATTTTTGACGATCAATGTGGCCTTGTAGACCAATCCATGGCTTCCTTTTCCGATGAGCCGCGACGGCGAGAAGCTCTCCGTTGCCTCCAACACGTCTTGATAGGCAAAATGTTTCATTTTTTTTTTTTTAGAATTTGGTTAGGTTTTAGGTTGGGGTTGGTGTGAGGAGGAAGAAAATGGAGTGGGTTTATTGGGTTGGGAAGTGCATGGGCATGAAAAGGAGAGTTATTGTCATTTGTTAATTATTTAATAAATGATTATTATTGAGAAAAGAAAAAGGTGTGGGAAATAAAGGTTTGGAGAAAAGGAAAGAGAGTAGTGTAAAGTTATTTGTAAGAGAAGTGAGTATGTTATTGATGATTAATGTAATTAATTACTTAAATTGAGAAGTAATTAATTACAATATTAACAAAAGTGGGCAATTGAAATGGATGGAGTATTTAAGCATCTAAAGCGATTCTCGACTAAAAATGAGTTATTAATGAGATTAAAATGTTTCACTAAAATTGCTCAAATTCAACATTAGCGTGGAGAGAAATGTGAGTTAAATTTTAAGAAATTAGTCTTCAATTGATAAAATATATCAGTTTTTTAAGTGAGTGCAATATATAACTGATAAGAACTGAATAATTTCTTCTTTTTGTTTTTGTGGAAATGAAAATGGAAGTACAATCAATTTCTATTTTTTTTCAATGAGATTCGAGAACTCATAATATCTCTTAGTGAAAAGTGTGCCTCGAACTATCTTCTACTGTGACAATTGAACAAGTGCGGCTAAATGAGACAAACATGATCTAAACTTCACATTTCTTTATTTTATTTTGTTTAGAAAGTGTATTAATTTGATGTCTATAGATGTTTTGTTGATGGCTCCATTTGTAAACTATGAGCAAATAATTCACAACTCCATTGCACCCATATTATATAAATAAAAAAACTCCCCTGTGCCTAAAATGGTCAATTGTTTAAAATTTGAAATCCTTTTAGCTGTTATAATTTGAATTAATTTAATAATTGAGGACACACAAAAAATGAATTTCTTATTTTAATCAACTAATAGATGTTTGGAAATGGAATGGATCTAAATGCAACTTTTTTAGCTCTTTTATAGGTTAAACTTTCACATCTAAATCGGTCTTCAATTAATACTAATAAAGAAGCATATAACTCAATAAACGATTATGCAGACCTTTTCAAGAGCATTTGCTGCAAATACATTTATGGAAAGCTTAATTTTGATTTAAAATGTAAATTAAAAATAAATATATGATATTTTTTCGTTTTCCTTAATAAGATTTATTTTGGGCAAGAATATACATACACATTTGTCCAACCCCACATAAAAAAAATTATAATGGGCCGGGCCTATAATTCAAACAATTGGGCCAGGCCTGAACTCAGTGGTGGTATCATACCATCCTCAACCTCAAGCTTCTCAATCAATTGTTGGTTCCAATTATTTGATCCCAAATCTCTCATATAAACACTCTCACACACACTTTGCTAGTAAATCATCATTGAGATTTGAGATATGCATATGCAAAAACAGTTAAAGCAACAAACATTGATAACACTGCTTTGGTCAATTATCTGTTCAATGATATAAAACCTGTACATATGAAGGTTAATTACACTTGCTTTCGTATTATTATTTTGTCGTGCTGGAATACGTATACAAAGCTTAATGTATATATATACAGATGATGCATATAATAGCTTTACTTACCTTGCATTCTCATAACTACTTTATGTAAACAAGAACTCGAAATTCCCAAAGTTGCTATAACCACACCGCATCCTCCTGATGCAAGAGCATAAGATATCGTAAAGAAATGAATTTATGTAGCAATTCTTAGTCACACAAAGCAGTGTAAGAAAAAGTGGTTACTACATTGGAAAACTAATGTTTCATTCATAGAGAACAGCGGAATGGCTTTTGCTCTTTAGATTTAAGAATGAACTTACTGTTGTCACTTAGCTAGAAGCCCGGAACTTCTCAGAGTGCCTTGTTGCTTTGAACTTGCTGTTGGGAGTCCAAGGAAATGAGAGACAAGACCCACATCCTATTAAAAACAAGATAAATTAACGAGCCATGTAGTAATAATAGGCACCCATATGCCATAAGAATAGAGAATTCAAACTACCCGAGACAGTTAGTACTTTAGTTTAACTTTTTTATACTTATAACTAGATACGAACCAATGATGCACTGACAGGGTCCCACATGCTCCCAACACGTGTCCGATGCGTCCCCAACTTAATAGCTACCAATTCACATCAATTTTCATGTTTCAATCAAGATACCCCAATAACTATTATTGCCACTCTTTTCATAAACCCCGTCATTTAAGTCCATATACTGAGTTCTCGACTAAAACGCCATTCACCTTCATCCATTTATCCTCACTTCAATTTTCATGAGTTCCATCAAAATTCTCAAAGAATCATTCTTGCTACTCCTCTCATAAACTCTACCATTTACCCCCACAGACTTGAATCTTACTCAGAAGCTTAGATTTTATTTATCAAGGAGATAGCGGGGAGATTCAAAGACTTACGATATAGTATCTGCTGCACAAAAAATAGGAAGTCTTCCCAATCCTGCACCTCTCCACTTTCTTCTTTGAGAAGAAATAATTTGTTCAGCCCCAGACCCTGTCGCCGTAAGAACAAACTGAAAGAAATAATGGTTACTACTGTCTAGGTGAGGGGAGTGTGGAAAGACAGACCAACTTTCAGGTAATAGAAAAACTAGAATCAACCAATGATCACAACCTTAAAGAAAAAGATTAAAGAGAGGAGAGCGAGAGTACCAGTGGAAAGAGAATAGCCATAACCCCATAGCTCACTAGAGGAGAGAAGAAGAAGATAGCCAAAACACACGGACTTCCTGAAAAGCCATTAAAAAAATTAGTACTGTTAAAACATTTGATTACAACATGATGGTCACTGAGCACAACAGAAAATACCAAAAAAATCATACAGAATATCTTGAAAACAAGTTGAATATGACAGTCACAAACAATATAAACACCAAAAACTTGCAAAACATTGTGCTTTGAGACACCCATTAACATTTTGTCTGTATGCATCGCCTCTGTTTTCATGGAAAACCACTGGTCAGAATCTTGAAGTTTTGACCAATTTACTCTGTAGGTTTTCATTTCTTATCCTTTTTATGGGTCATGCATGCAGAAGGACAGACCAATATTCGTCTTCTTTACTTTTCAAGTTTAGGGATATCCATTCTGCCAGTAACAGTGAATACTACTTCGTACTAGCATAAAATTTTTAATTTTGACTACTAATGTATCATTTCACATCTACATATTGGCTGGTGAATCTTGAGATTTGCTACTTCAGAAAGAAACTATGGGCGGTCTTGTCCAGGAATCTGTTGCGTATAGTTAACATAAATAAGCCATATGCACATGATCAGAATAATTTGCCATGTGAAACCAATCAATGAACTTATAAGAAGTAAAATGTGGATCAATGAAGCAATCAACTAAAGGGAAAAACAATATTAACCAGCAAAAAATGCCCAGTTGGATTCAAAGAAGTCCAGCCTTTTGTCCAAAGTCACTTCAGAAAGATTCCATTTATACCTGAGAAGTTCATGTGTGCATCGAGTAATTATCTAGTTGACAGCTAATGAAACTTATCGCATAGCTGAGAGAAATTGACCACTTACTCGAAACAATAATACGCATACATCCAGGAAAGAAGTAGAAAATTGAGTATCTTTCCAATGAAGGGTACATATCCTGTCACATAAACCTGAATATAATTCTTGAAAACTAGTAAGTATGTCATCAATGAAGTACACAGTTACACACAACATAGTGTCAGTAGATATATTTAAAATCAATAGAAAATCCGCTCACAAAGTATGCTCATCAGTCATCACAATACCAGAAAATATCCGGCAAAAGCTTACAAGGTAATAAAAAAAAGGTACATTTCTATTTTACCTCTAGAAAGTAGAAGTTCAAAAGAAGCACTGAATATATCTGCTCTCCTATCCCAATCATAACCCTGCAAAGAGAGGAAAGAACAAAAAAAAGATGTCGCATGTCAGTATGAAATGGAGCAATTCATTTAAAGGAGTGCACGAAGTGAACCGCAGAGTACATATAAACTTTACCCTCCAAGTCCAGCCGGTTTTTCCACACGAGCCGCACTCTGTGAGGTCAATACATCCTTTTGGCTAGAATGTTCAGCTACAGAAGGCTCAGTGCTACCCATTGCAGCAAAGCCATACTTAGCAATGTCATTATACCTGGATCAAGACTACTTTTAAAAAATGCAGAATTTTATAAAGAATGCAAAGGGAAACACAGAAACAAATAGCAATAATAGTAATATGATGTAGCATCACACATATGGTCTAGATGATGGAGTGGAACTAGAAGACCCTAGAGGAACAGAACATCTACCTGATAAAATGTAAAACTTACAATTCATTTTATGGAGCAGAACAATGATACAACATTGGAAAATGAGGATATTTATCCCAAGTGAGGTCAATTTTTTTTCTATGACGAAGAAACAATTTAAGGGATGCATATAACTGAAAAAGGATCAAAAGTAATAATGCACATGAGACAGTATAAAATGCAAATGAGGATAAAATGATAACTATATATTTTGACTACAATGCTTTACAACCCCACAATTTTGCTTTTCCTAATGGTGAATAAAGATGAATCCTTGCATACAAGTCCAAACAGTTCTTAGATGAGTGGAATTTTCTTCTCAAGTGTATGACACACCATTATTTTTCAATCTCAATGTCCAACAAAGAAAGGTTTTTAATACACAACAGTATGCACAAAACTACTAATAAAGCAAAAGTGGGACAGGAGAAAATTGATGTACCAGAGATTACTCAGTATAAAGCTGAATATGTACAATGGATAGAACCAAAACACCTGCCAGGAATAATCAAAGAAATAGCAACTCAGTCAGCAAATAAACCACAGCCAAACAACACAACATTTCTTCATATACACACACAACGATCCCTCCTTTATCTTATTAAAGAAACAAAGCTTCAACTAAATAGTGACTTCTAAATTCGGAAATCCAAGTTCTCACAGTATGAGCAAAATCACAATTTCAAAGATAATTTCAATGTTGGCCACGCCGAAAAGCAAGAACTGATGAGTGTGATTATGAAATGAGTACTCACATACAACAAATTCAGAAGTCCACTGCGTAGGAAGGAGTAAAATGTCAAAATACCACCAAATTCCGAGCACAATTCTTGATTAGCAAATCCAGAGCACTGATCAGGTAATATCCATAGCAGCGTCGGAATAATTACTGAATTGAGAGCAAATATACTGCATATTCATGTAAAATACTAGCACAAATCAACCAATACAGCAAACAAACAAAATAAACATCTCAAAACAGAAAATACATGACGATGCAGCAAATAGCCAAATACACAACCATCTACCTTCCTAAGAAGATGAGACCGTTGAGAAGAAAACACTGTCCGGTTCTGATGAGGAGCTTTCTGGACCTAGAGGGAGAAGAGAATCGGAGGAGAAATTAGGAAAGTGGAAATCGAGCAAAATCGTGGAATAGAAGCAAAAGAAGAAACCTGAGACAGAGAAGGAAGACTCTGTGGAGGCAACAGGCGTCTCTGAAACCCTCGAGGAAGAGCAGAGAAGCTTGCTTTGCCTTGGCTATGGAGACGCGCGTTAATTGCTTAGAATCTTCCATGGGAGAGAGAGAGAATCGGAGAAGAAAAAGGACTTGGATGGTATTAATGAGTTTTATAGGGACTACGGAAGTAGAAGAGCTTCTAACAGATAATTACAAGTTTCAGAGTTTGAGTTACCTTCGGAGAGATGATAAGGTCACCGGTAGGTGAGCTCATGAAACTGAAAGCTCTAATACACATTTTTTTATTTATTTAGAGGGAAAAAAAAAAGTAATTTTTTATCAGTCGAGAGACTCGTACAAATCAATGAGGTGACGTCATCTCATGAATTAACACTTGACTGGTATGTTTGTATTGTCTATTGGAGGTGTTTTTGTTTGGTAATATTAGATGTGACTACCTTCTAGCGTTTATGCTCCAGATGTGACTGATATAAAAAAAAAAATTGTTCGTTCATTTGAAAGAATTGAATTTGAATATGTAATTTTTTTAATGTAGAATGCATAATAGATTGACCTTATTTGTCAATGAGGTTGACCAATTTTGTTATGTTATATTGACATGTGAAATGCTAGATGTATCCGTAGTAAATTTACTCTTGCATCATCCTCATTTGTTACAGAGATATTAACTAAATTTCTTTAAATAAATAATAATAACCCATTGTAAGATAAAAATTCAAGAAAAAATCGACACTCATTTTGTAACATATGGAGTAAAATAGATGTACTGCCAATAGATTCATATGTAATTTCTTGGTTCTTTTGGTCCTTTGTGGCTTTCAAAACTAAGAACAATTGAGTCAACATTCTAAGCATTTGGGAAGAATCAAGAATTCAAGATATATATAAGCAACTTTTTTTCATTTTTTTTTTTACAAAATTAAGGTGGGGCTAGGAGTTAAACAAGTTAAGCCCCTTACAGTGGATTTCTCTCTGCTCAGCTGAATAGTGTCTCATTTGTGAAGCCAAAGAGAACAAAAAAATGAAAATAAAAACATCTCACTCTCCTCCCCTTCCAACTATACCCAAAATAAGAACAATATGATGTGTAGGCACTAGGCAGAGTCCATCACAGAATACAAGTAGCCGGCACCGGCATGGTTCCTCTCAGAAATCATGCCGGAAATAGCATACATGACCTGATAATTGATGACTAACATCATGGTGATCTCAGGGATTCCTGTCGCCTAAGTGGAATTCCCTCGCCAAATCCATCCTCCTCTGCGTGCTTTGCAAGTCGAATGGCCGTTGATGTTGGCAAACCTGCACATCATTGGACGTTGTTAAAGAATCCCGGGTTTGGACTCGACATAGAAATCAAAGTTCGATCAGTGAGCAATTATAGGTTACATCAATGAATGAAGAAAAGAAAACAGATAGGCGACTTACCATCCACCATATCCTTCGTTTTGTGAAGAAGAAAAGTTCCTGACAAGATAGTCACAAAGCCACACATTTCGGTGACAATCTGGGTTAGATTCTGCCTATCCCAATCCTGCACAAATAAAAGTAAAAATTGTAACGTAAAATATTGTATACAACATATAGCGATTGATTAGATAGCAACATTAACCCGTCACAAACTTGAAACAAATGAAAATGACCTCTGCAGAATCAATAAAGCAGAAGTGTACAAGATGTATATGCTTTTTCTAGCTAGCTATATCTGACATTCCACTCCAGAATTTTCAAGCTTCGATTCAGGAAACAATTTTGGCCCAAAAGAACACGCCTTGTCATATTGTATTAAAGATGCAAAGAGGACTTTCTTGATAATATCACTTAGAGGATTTACCTTAAACATTATCACGCTAGCCAGAATGGTTAGTGACGTGAACATTACATAGTATATTGGAGATACGACTGCTGTATTAAAAGTATCAAGTGCCTGAAACAAGTCAAACAAAGAAATGAAATTAGGAGGGGAAAGAACGATAATCAAACAACAGGGAAAACAACATCCCAACGAGAAAATAGTTCACTACAAAATCGAGATCAATCAACATGTAGAATCCAATACTAAGCAGTAAGCACATTAAAGTCCACATAAGTGTAAAACACATGTCTACATTTTAGGTTCCAGATTTGATAATAGAAGAAAAATGGTCCGAACATTGGTTGTTCTTTAGGAAAACCAGCATCCAGAGGCCTGATGAAGTAGATTTAGTATTGAGCTACTCGACGCCAATTACTGTAAGACAGTACATTTTCCTGGGTGCATGGTCTTTAGGGTGAAGAATGCTATGAATTAAACAAATCCATCGATGTTAAGGAAAACCATTATCTATTTGCAAAGAAGCCAGTAGACCAGATATCAACGTTTATTAGCATCAGACAATTACTCCCAGAGTCACCGTAATTATGGACACAAAATTAAATTTGCTATGGATGTCATCACAAATTGACAGCAAAACTATGTCCTATTACTAATTTCTCACTGAACCTGAACTTGAAACTTTACCATTCATGATTCAACTAGCAAATGATGGAACCCTGTATTTCACAAAATTAAGCCACATTCTATATTCATTCACTCCGCATCTTTTGTCTAGAACAAGAATCAACAAACAAATTCTACTGCATTTCCCATCTTAATCTTTCTTAAGAGTTTTGGTTATGTTGTGAAGAGAAAATATATCTTCTTACTGCAGTAACAGTAAAAACAATAAATTTAGAAATAGTATCTCAATATATGAGTTAATGTACATTAACATGGTTCCTTTGAAATATGCGTTCTTGGAAGTGGTCAGTATATTTTGGCAGACAAATACCAAACATAGAAAACAAGAGAAAAATAAAGAAGACAATAAGAGGGAGGGGGGATGGAAAAAAAAAATGCTTGCCTTGTTTAAGTAATTCATCTGGGTTAGCACGCAACTAATAACAACCACAGTAAAAGCCCACGTTTGAGGATAAATTAGCTGATTCATTCCCGACAATGTTAACTTCAAAGCAATTCCAAGTGCTTTAACACTCATGACCTGCCAAAGGACATCTTTAGAATACAAAATCATTTAGAAAGGAAATGGCAAAATCAATAAAACAGAATTCATAATTAACCAGTAACCAAAGACTAAGTGCATACCGACAAAGAACCAACAAGGGAACAAACCCCAATATAGACCATTATATGTGTCTGGCCATATTGTGGAATGTAGTGAAATATTAGTACAAACACAGCTGTCATAACCAATGCTGCATAGAAGAGAAAAGCTGCAAGAGAAAAGTATGGTTGTTGAGCTCATTTCTTCAAAGTATAACCTAATATATCATAAAAGTATAAAACAATATGGAGCATATAAAGTTAAGCATGATGAAGTTATAGGCAAATAATAGAACAACATAGTTACTGGCCAAATAGAAAACAAATACCTGGCTCCGTAGCAAGATTCCACACTTCTATCACAGATTCAATCTCCTGCTCTTGAGGAGCATGCAGAACAATAGTTGTAGAACCAACGACGCACAAAACACAACCAAGAATTCCAAACACATGTAGCCTCTCCCGTAAAATAATATGTGCAAGTACAGCACTACAAGTGAACAATAGTCAGAACTCAAACATCAAAGACTCGACTTAAATACATTAAGACTTCCTACCATACCTGATAATAATGCTGAGAGCACCAAGAGGAGTGACTAGAATAGCAGGTGCAAATGCATACGCAGCAAAATTAGCAATCTCCCCGACAATCACTGTTGCAATAACAATGGCCCATTAGAACACATGTGACTTAAGTACAAGCTGAAACCAACTGATCTACAAGCTAACTAAATAAGTAAATCTTAAAAGTACTTGCTCTAAGTTATAGTTTCACAAGATTATGTACTAAGGCTGCATATCAAAAACTGTTGAGAGAGAGATACTGTATAATATTGAAATATTCTGCAGTAAAATAAGTAGGTCTGATTATGAATCATGTCCTCTTTACGTTCTTCACTTTCGGCAATGCAATGAGAGGATAAACGTGCTTATAGGTAACAATATCATTTTGACAGAACTTCTTAACCTATGCTTTACATCTTTATAATAGACACTAAAGGGACACTCAGGAGGAACCTGCTATTTGTGTTGCCACAGATTTAACTTATACCACAATATTCACATGAGTATCCTTCTCTAATACTGTTTGACTTGTATCTACCACCGAACTGATTTAGTTGTTCCTTCAGTATTTTCTGGAACTCTTGTGTAGGGTGCTCAACCCATATCCAGACTGTAAATTAAGCTTGTTAAAGCTTCCGTTCATAGATCCAAACAAGCTTAACATGCATACCAGGGTCCTCTGGCTTCGATATGTAAAAGAGTTATGCGAAGCCATACACATTTCATTTTATGCTTGTCACTAACTTACGTAGAATATTCTAAAATGCTAGAACTCCGAAATCCTAATCAAATTATAACCTAGCTATAATCATAGAGATAAATAACAATGAACTTCATGAATATATGGAGGAGCCTAGAAGTCTGTGTTTTAACAGCTGCTATTGAATACAGATATGCTACTTATTGCAAAATTGAATTTTTTAACAGCAAGGGTTTATTTCCTGATCACTTCATTGTGTTCTATTTGTTCTGTCACAAATACTGCAGATAATAGACTACAAATGAACATGATCATTAAAATTAAATACTATCAGTATCCAATATTTAATAGGTTGGACAAAAATAAACCACATAGAACTTACTTGTTATCATGCCCACCCACCAAAGCGGCTCATACAAGTAAGAATAGCCTCCACTACCTGTTAAACAGTAAATAATGACTTCAATGATATAAAAATGTATTGCATAAAACGTGCATCCTGGATCTGTTATGGATGCATACAAGTACAAATCATTATAATTAAAAATAAAATAACAGTGAGAAACCCAATATACCACAGTAGTATACAAGGCATCATATAGTCGGGTGATTTAAAGAAATGCTTGTATATGGAAAAGAGGAAGAAAAAAAGGAATGCAATTTAACAGTGTTCCGTCCAACAAGTCAAAGTTTGTTTTGTGATAGCCATGAAAGATTGCATCTTAAACTCGTGGATGCTGACATGTGCCCCCTTCTGTAAGATAAGATTATGCCAGCTCTGAATTTGACTTAAGATATCAAAAGGATTTACTACTTAACAATATGTGGACAAACCCAACGCAAAAATATGTATAGTATCACAACCAATCAGAACCGCGTAACCTATCAAGTCCCGTCATCAACAAAACAGATCCCCCAAACTTCCTTAGGAAACCGACAAGCTCACACATCATAAACTATGTTGATGAGATCTCCAACACCTAAAATTCCAATATCACATGATTCACATTTGTGTAGAGAGTGAGTCAACAACAGCTCAAACAGGCAATGCTCACACCCTAAAGACCATCATCATCCAGTTAATAAAACAGATCTAACTCCAATTCATTGCCCACATTTTCCCCATCACATAACAAGCATACAAATATGCAGCACTCAAAAAGCAATACAGACCCAAGATTCAAGGAGTCACACGTATCAATTCTAGAAGTGAACAAAACTAAGTTACCCAAAACCCCCATGATTCCTAAAATCAATTCAAATTACCAAACTAACAAAACCCAATTTGCAAAATAAACACTTGAAAATGCCCAAAAATTCCATTACCTGCCCTGATTCCGGAAGCGCCAGCCTTCTTCAAGCCCTTCTTCTTGACAATGAAGCTAGCGCCGATGAAGATGCTGGAGGAGAGAGCCAGAACCAAACCCTTTATGTTGTCAGAGGACATGCCCTTGTACGCGGCACTCCACGACTGAGTAGCGCCAACAACAGAAGCTGCAGCATCACTCGCCATCACTCTCGCACAACTAGGCACTCGAAAAAATATTAAAAAAACGAGAAGAAGCGAGTCCAGTTCTGGTCCGCAATAGTTCAACTCGGTTTCTCTACCGAGTCACCATAACTCGAGGCTCGATTCGGAGCAGATCTTGCGAGAAATGTGTCGGCGGTGCGAGGAAGAGAGATGGGTTGGTGGGCGGAGACAGCTTAGCGAGATTTTTTGCCTTGGCTTGGTTGGATCCAGAGGAGAGAGAGAGAGAGAGTGAAAAAAAGGAACGATTTTTGAAGATTTAATTTATGTTTTAGAGAAATAAGGACTCGTCTCCGACTCGAGGTTGATGACTGCTCCACTTTATCTTCTTTCTTATTTATTCTCCTCTTCTTTTTATTGTCATCACTGTGTATCCAATTATGCTTTTTAATACTTTTATTATCTTAGAAAATAAAAATACATTTCCATGATAACTGATGGCGATCAGTTATCATTGATACTGTTGTTATTCATGTCGTTGTTGAAGTTGGAACACG
>JAYMTF010003006.1:0-16375 GCA_036897485.1 Pelargonium nanum | reverse complement strand
ATGTGGCATCTTCTAGTGTTGCCTCACCAACTTTAACATACATATGTATGATTTATTATTGTCTGATTCGAAGTAATAAAGTTTTAGATTTCTCTACTAATTTTTTTTCCAAGTTGGGTTAATTATGATTGGGCTTACTATTAATTTATAATTCGAACATGGGCTATCCTGAAATTGGGCTGGACTGTATGGGCCACAATAGTATTCTAAATTTTCTGCTGGGCCATGAGTGTCCCCTGCTTTATTGCATCTTCTAGTGACAACAAATCGACAAACTTCCAGATTACACGCAAAATAAATTTGGTACTGCTTTATGTGTATTATTTTTGGGCCATTACAAGGTCATTTCATTTCAAAGGACAAGAGATTAGATGGTGTGACAAATGAAATTGGATGGGCTTGAAGGTGAAAAGGATGGGCCCAATGTAGTGTCCACCAGACGACATGTACGATTACCTACAGTGACGCAATCACCTCCTCATTATGGAAGTCCACAGTCCACAGGACCAACACCAGAAATTTGCAGATTTTGGGTTTGATAAAGATGTTGTTGGTGGACCATACATTATTCTTGTGTTCAAACCCAATCCCTTATTTTATTTTTATTTTCCGAGATTTGTGTTGTGGACCAAAGTGGATGAGGACAATTTCGGGTTTCAGGTTCATAAAGCTAACTCGAATCCGACTTGATAGAGTTTTGGATTTCGCACTGCACAAAGGATTTCGTTTCTTCAAACTTAGAACGTGCGAATTCGCTAAATTTGAAACTTAATTAACAAGAAATCTTGGTAGATCGAATTTTTGATACTGTAAGTTCGGATCTGAATTTCACACTCTAGACTAATAATATTCCTGGTGAGCTAGTTAGGTGATTTAAGCTTCTGTTTTTGTTTTTGTTTACTACTATTTAGTACCCAAAAAAAGTGCAAGTGTTGGATTAAATTCTTTTTGTGAAAAAATAGGAAGATACAAAACGAGGAATTTTCAGGTTCTCTCTAGCTCTTGTCATTTTCTCATTTGAATTTTGACAATTTATTTTTTGGGATTTGATAGCTTTTGTTTTGTTTTATAGAATCTTTCACACATGTAGATGTAGGTTTTGTTGGGTCAAATCAAATCATGCTATTTAGTTTTGGTAATTTGATGCCATAGATATTTTCCATACAAATAATATCACATGTGCATAATAGAATAAATAATCTAAATCACGAAATATTTAACTGGGCCAAGTCTCATTCATGTCCACTTCAAGATTGTTGGTACGAAAATTGGTATAAGCGTTTCTTGACATATATTTATTGGTGGTACATATACTCTAATTATGTATTTTCTCATGCGTTGAATGGACATAAATTAACTTTATCATTCGAACCTCTTGTCATTAAGAAGTCATTTGGATATTCTATAAATATTTTTTTATTAACATTACGAAATTTTAATCCATAATAAACAAAACACGTTACATTTTTGTGAAAAAACGTTCTCCCACACATTTTTTTTTTCTAGTCTAAAGTAGAAATACACATAATGAATTGTTGAGTTATACAACAAATATATCTGTAATATTTGCACTATTAAGATATGCCTTTATATATATGGGTACCAAAGTAAATAAAAGTTACGGACATTAATCTTCATTAGGGATCAATCATTCACTATTATGCATTAAAAAAATCTAGAAACTCGACTCAAACTTGTACGCGACATGATTAACACAACTAACAAACATATATATAATACCCTTAAACAAGGTTATCTTGAAGAATCAAAATTAACAAGCATATGAAGCTGAGAGGAGAGCTCAAAACAAGGAACAAAGTGGGCAAATAAACAAACAAAATATCGATCCAGAAAACAAAAAGAAAAGGAAACAAACAAAGCTGGCAAAAGCATAAATTTTCAACGCCAGATCCATTTTCAAGTAATTTTAACCAAGTTCCTCTTCTGAGATAGCAAAGCGCGCTAATTTAACCAAAATCTACAAAGAGTTTATGTATGATAAGAAAATTTTATTGATCTTATCTAAAATTTTATTGAGGAAAATTGAGAGTTTTATTGGTCCTAAAAATGCTAAATTTAACTCAATAATGTTACAAACAAAACCATAACTATTTCAAATTTAGAGAACCTTAAATTTCATGATTTTCATCTATGATCAAATTGTTGAGCTCAAGAAACTAAAGTCACCTCTCTCTCTCTCTCTGTATGTATGTGTATATGTATATATATATATATCAGAGAGAAAAAATATAAACAAGTAGTAGCACTTCACGCTCATATATGAACATTCTCAACCTTTTTGCTTTTGTTTTTATTTAATTTTCCTTCTTCATGCATCAAGCTAAAACTTTATTAAAAAGGTGATATGTATCTAGGTAGCTTCTCTGTGTTATAAATAAACAAATCCTTTTGAGTTGTGATGAACCCTAAATGACTTGGGTGGGAGGAGCACCATGTGTCTCTCCACTAACTCTTATTTTACCAAATTACATAATAATACCATATCCCTAAACATTGTTTATTTTATCAGATTCTCTAATTAATCATCTGTTGTTTTTTTAATGTAATATGAATATTAATTAAATCTTAAACAGATCACGAGTACACTCCTTTTAATTAGTTCTTAGTTCAATCCATGACGATGAAGCCACCCATTGTTGAAGATTAAACAATGACATATGCACACTAAAGTCCGACATAAAATTTATTAATTAACCAAGAACCTAATTAGATTCTTCAATGAATTATGAAGTTTCTTTCATTTCACGCCTCTTAATTTATTTTGTTTATTAATTTTTTGTTGCAATATATATTTATAATTCACAAGTTTACATAAAGTCCTTTTGTTCAGTTAAATTTGACTTTAAATAATCTAGTATTTAAAATGGCGACTAGTTTCAAATTTTTATGACGTGAGATTTTTTAACTCTCTCCCACATACAAATTGTATAAGAGAGATCGAGACTCATATTTGTGTATGTTGTATAAAAGAGATGAACTTGAGATTGCACGTTATTAAGTGAAATTAAATCGAGTACAACATCACCAAATGCGTATCAGTTTTATTAATAACTTACCCTAAGTCAAATATTTATTATGCTACACATCCTGCTATCTCTATATATATTACACCAATAACATAATATATTACCCTTGTTCGAAAATACTCGAACACGGGACAACTCTAGAATGTTTTAACCACTTGGCTCGCGAGGCTATATAAGAAACCATATTGAGAGAGCAATGGGATCTAATATTAAGTAATGTTTGGGTGGTTATATATAGGATTTGGTAGCTAGTTAATTTGTTGATATATATTGATGACGATGTATCAATATAGTGTTAGCTAGAAGACAAGAGACGATAGTGAGACACCGACAAGGAGGGAAGTAAATCAGATTCCCAATCCCATGTATGTGTTGGTAGTCATAGTTGTTGTAATGAAATCATCGAACACAAACACAACCACAAGTGGAGACTAACAAAATGTGAGAATTCCTTTGTTTTATTGTACAACACTATTATTATTGGATTGGTTGCGAATAATAATAATAATAATAGTAATAGTAATAGTAATAGGTGGGACCAAAAAACAGGGCGAGACTGTGTGGCTCAGCTTTATCAGCAAGCCCTAATGGACCCACCGCCCCATACGGCTGCACCTTCCTTCTCCGGCAACGCGTGCTTCCATGTCCACTCCTCTCTCTCTCTTTCTCTCTCTTATTTGATTATTTTAGAGAGAGAAGTGAACACACAAAATCATGATGGTGACCATGTCCACGTATGCCATGCCCGACTCCACAAATAAATTCATGCATCTCTATCTCTATCTCATTATTTTTCTTTATTACTCGGGATGGTGATTTTAACTACATGGAGCATTATTGATTTGGAGAAATATGGTCGTTTACTATTGACTTACATTAGATATTAGCTCGTGACTTAATTAAGGATGAGAATATATGACTTCCTCTGTCTAAGGTAAGTTTTTATATTTTTACTTTTATGGAATTAAGATTTTTTTCATTTTCTTGTGTGATGTAGTAACCAACTCATGTGATCTATGCATAACTAACTATTTTAAGTAGATAATGAATAATGTCGCGGTCTCGCTTTGGTCAAGACGTCTCTCCCGCGGGCAACTCTCGTTTAAGATGTAATGTCACGACATCTTCTCTAAATGAAGACTTTGATGAATACGTCTAGCCCTTGTTCAAGCCGTAATGTCACAATATCACCGCACAATATGTGCACCAACATTCTCTCCTCTTGCCCGTCATTCGACCGTTGCATCTATATTACGCTCGGGCAACCATCAATAACTAGCTCAAGACGATTATGAAGGATCAAGAGGCACCAAATGACCCTCTTCATTCTCGGGGAATTTCAATACTTAGCTCCCGTAAGGACAATTTCTCACCCCCTCCTCAACAATTAACCCCCAAAATGAGCATCATGGTCTCTAAGGAGTACCACAACAGTTAGTCTCCACAGTAGACCATCAAGGTCTCTGCCTCGTCGAGTAACCTCCAAGGCTCTATGTCTTACTGGATTACCACCAAGATCTCATCTTGTTGGATCACTTTCAAAATTCCCCGCTTCATAAAGTTACTTTCAAGGTCTCTGCCATATCAAGTCACCTCCAATATCACGGAGAATCTTATTTATATATAAGTAACTAATTTTGATTATTTATGTTTATGTATATTCAACTAAAAAGAATTTCTTAAAAAACTTAAAAGAGAAGACAACTCTTTTATTTATTTTTTAATATAATTTGAAATTAGGAAGATAATATTAATTAAGACAAAACCCATCCCTTTAACAACATTTATGAGGTTGGATCTTCCTAAACCAATCTGTCTACCCAAATACAGCTACAACATAAGATTAACAAATAAAATTGACTCCACCAGACAAGAGAAAATCCACCCATATGCTTCCATATATATTGTTGTGTTAGTTTTAAGATTTCATAAACTAATTAATTAAATAAATGTGACATGCATTATTATTTGGCTGATAATTAAATTAAATATATAATAATTATCGTTGGATAGGCAGTGGGGTCCACTTATCTGGATCGTCCATTTGCACATGGCCAATTAACGGCTATAATCATTGTGTTTTGGTCTTGGAATATAACATATTGTACAGATAGATAAGCGTCCATGACCATACACCGTATACAATTCTGTTGGATTTGATATCCTGTGTGTTCAGTTCCTCACTTTTGTACTGTTCCAATCGGTACCCACTTATCGTACGATTGAGATCTAATTGTCGGCGGGCCATGCCACCCCCAAAAGATGCTCTTAATACTGTTTCCCATATAATCAAATTTAAATCCAAAAATAATGTGAATTAGGGCTTGTTTGACAACAGTTAACGTTAGTGCGAAGGTGTCACGTAAGCAAGATTTAATCGAGGATTGCACTAAGTTGTGCGGTAAAATGAGCAAAATAGCGACTTAAGGAGATTTTTGCAGGATTCAATGCTTCATGTGAGATTTTTGTCATTATTTAAGAATGAGAGATAAGCATAAATTATTATATTAATGCTCTCATAATTATATGCATATTTGGTCAGCTTGGTTTGTTAAGAGGGTCGATCGGTTTTGTTATGTTGTACTATACTGACATGTGAAATGGCAGATATTGCTTTTGTAGATGAAGTTGATCGAATATGCTTATTAAAATCAACATATGTAGTGATTGATATTATCAAGTCGTTTCTTATATAGTACTTCATGTCCATTTTGATCATTTCAACAATTGATACTTACAATTGTTTTTATTCAAACATAGTATAACATGAAATTCAACTTTTTAAAACTGTTTTCTATACACTTGAGATTTGAACTTAAAATCTTTAAATTGAATTGGAACAAACTCTAACAGTTGATCACCACCGCATTTGGTGGTGACTTATTCACATTTATTTGACTTACATTTTATATTCTATTTAATTTATGATTTGGGATTCAATGTACTTGTGAAATAACATATCTTGTTTTTAGAATCAATACTTTGCACTCCATGTACTTTGTATAAACAATTAAAATGAGTTGATTCACAACCATTAATGACATTCAAAACTATTGCTTTACAATAAGAATTTAAATAAGATACTGTTTGTAGTGTATATAATTGAGACAACTGTTACAAAGGATATACAATACTTGGGTGCATGTGATTCAGCTAAGCAGCCTCAGCTGTTCATTTTGATGATTGTCTGGAGCTTTGTAAGGCATTGTGATCCTCAACAATTATATAAAACAAATATTATCATTATTATAATATAATATAATTTTACATAAATAAATAAATATATAATAATGTGTGTGCATTGCTGGACCAGTGTGAAGCATCTCTTTCACAAAACTTGAAGCAGATTGGCTGAGAGCACTGGGATTTGTTTGGCATGCCCTTCTCTTCAATCTCAAATCCTAATAACAAACACTTTGGTTTCTGTGTGTGTTGGAGAATCTTAAATTCTTCAACATTTATAAATATTATTATTATTTTATTATCATCTTTTGCAGTATATACTGATGGAGAATGTGAGAGCAAGCTCTTTCCTGTCAACCAAACTTGTCTGCTGAAATTGGAGTCTGACTATACAGCCATTGCTTCTTCTTCACCATCATCATATAGTCTTCATCTTCTTCAACATCATCCCAAGAACCAACCAAAAAGAAACAAAGTTGTGATCTTCTCTAGCTCTATTAATTACAGGTCAGAAGATTCAATTTGCTTACCATTTTCTTGCCACCTTCTGTATATACATAGTACTGTTTGGTTTTGAAGTTTGTTTAGATTGTTCTTTTTGGTTAAAAGATGCTTCTTCTCCTTTTTGTGTGTCTTCTTTGTAACTTATGGAATGGACAAACAAATATACCTTTCTCTTGGTGAAGTCCTGAAACTTTCAAGATTTGTCCTAAAACACAGTTTTGGGAGGCAGGGTTTTTCTGGGTATATAGATCTCTTCCTTGTTTCTTGGTAATGGAATGATTGAGCTCTGACTTTTCTTGCATATCAACACTTCAAAAACAAAAAACAAACAGTTTTTAATGAAATTATGTAATTCAAGATTCAAGATAGAGAAGCTTCAAGATGTGAATGAATTATGAAAATTACTTCACAGTGCTGTAGTGTTTTAGGGCCCATATAGTAGTATAAAACCATTTTTCTTTTCTTCATGTTTCTTTGGAAAAATTGGAGGATTTAGAAAGTTTGTTGAAACATTTTTCATTACTTCGAGGTAAGAAAATATAAAATTAGTAAAAAAATTATTTACGCATAGTAGATATTCCATGAAACTTAATATGTATTTAAAAAAGACCTTCAGTTTAATGAAAATATTTTCTGAAAAACGGGATGAATACTACGCAACTAAACAGTCCCCTACTTTTGTTGAAATGTTTCTTCATGCTGGAAGATATTTTTGTGAAGTGAAATCATTATTTGTGGCCCAACCAAAATGACTGGATAGGAGCCGAACAAGCCAAACAAACAAATTCTTAGAACAGTTGATTACATCATTAAAACTTGCATAAACCATTAAATCTCTGCAATATTTTTCTTGATTTGATAGGTACAAGAGTCAAACTCTAGAACCAAGTTGAGCTAAATTGAGCTTATGGAGAGGATATTCAAGCCATATGACAAGGAGTACATGAGAATGGCCATGCTAAAACATGAAGAAACATTCAAAGAACAGGTACAAAACTCTACTAATAATCCTCTTGATTTCAATCTTTTTTCTCAGTAATTTGTGTACTTAATTGATTTTGTACTGTCTCTTGCAGGTTTACGAGCTTCATCGTCTGTATCGGATCCAGAAGATACTGATGAAAAGGATAGAAAACAGCAGTAGCAACAAGCCTGCAGGTGGTAGTGTAATGAAACAGATGAAATCAAGTTGTGATAATAGAATCTTGGAGATGATAGATGAGAGTGAGATTGATCTGTCATTGGGTCTAGGCCCTTCCAGTTACAATCCAAGAAAAAAAGCTGAGACCACACCATTGAATTCAGATTGTGGACCAAGCAGCTTCTCTTCCTCTTCCACTGGATCAAGCCATGTGCACAGGACAAGCTCTGAGTCAGGTGGGTCTGAGCTCAGGCTTGTGAAGCTACCCAGTAACATAAACAGGACTAGTAGTGTTCATGTTGAAGAAGAGCAAGTTAGACAAGAGAAGCTAAAGCAACAGCCTAATTGGTTGTACCAAGTTTTGAGTCTCAACATGAGTACATGACAGATTGTATCAATCTTCTTCGAGTTTCGTCGGTGAGCTAGAGATTTTAAACTGTGCCTATCGACGAATCTATGGTTGGTGTTTTGGTTAGTTTGGTTGGTTTCTTGGGTGGTTTGTGGAGTCTTGTGTAAAGATTGCTGGTTTTCTTGGCTCTAGCCACCCATTTTTGTTTTGACTTCTTGTTTTTCATCAAGCTTTCTGATGTATTAATTGTTTCTCTAACACTTTCTTGATTCATTGTAGTGAACAGATTAGCTTCTGTCAGCAAATGAATCAGAAAGCTAATTTCTGTTTCAAACAAATAGGGAAGGGTCATTGTGGACTAAGTTAAAACAATACCATTTGTGATGATCATACACAGAGAATTGGGCCTCGAAACTCTATTACATTAGGCCTTTAGAAAATCACTCGAAAAGCACCAAAAACGAAACTGCACTGCCAGAGCTGGCACACGGCCGTGTGGCTTCGCCAACCACACGGCCAGTGCAAGGCTGCTTGTCTGTTTCGCCCGTTTTGGCCTAGATTTGTTCGTTTTTGGTCTGATTCGGAACAAAAACTACAAATCAACACATGGGTCCACACAACTCGGTCTAAGACCCAATTGGATTAGTTTTCACTTACTCGCACACCAAATGTGGGTTTTAGTGCAATGCATTAGCGTTCACATAACGTTGATTTTCTTTTGTACGAAATGATGTGAATCACGCTCCCACATCTACAAATATTGTTGGACGACGACAATAAATAGTTTCCCGACAAATAGAGGAAGAAATATCGCACTGGTTTATTGAATTTTGAAAGATCAAGCCATTATTCAAGTTGAGAACTTTTGGCACCATCAATGATGATTGTTTTGTCTTGGTCATGAAAATGCTCCTTGTCAACTTGTCTCTTGAGCTAGTGTAACTTTCTGACGAGTGTCTTTATCTACAAGGTTCAATAATTTCAGTACATGCTTACCCCACAGCTATGACTAGTCTCTTTAGCTTGACATAATTTCTAGTTTACAATAGCAATACTTGTGTTTTAAACTGAACAAAGGCAAAAAGGACTACAACAAAAGCAATATTGAAGAAAATCAATAGGCACATTCACTTCCTACAAGCTTTTGATAACCAGTTCAAGTTCCTATTTTCCTTCCAAAACGAACCATAAAAAGGGCAGTCGAGTACACCAGATTGAAAATAATGGCGAAAGTTCTTAAACATGAAGAAAAGATGGCAAGTGCACGAGCTTCCCTCCATTGTATGATATGGAGAGTAACTTTTGGACACAACGGTACTTGTGCTTTGCAAAGAAACCGTTTATGCGACTTCGACTTGTGGCCGTGAGCTCAAAGTCAAAAGTCAACAATTTTACTGTTGCGCCAAGCGTTCTAGAAGTTACTATCATGGTTTATATTCCCACATTCTTCTTTCCTTTTTCATCTTTGGAACATAGAGCTTCAATTTCAAACACTCAAACACAACTCAATAACTAAGAACCTTTCTTTTCAATTGCAACAATCATAAACCTACTACACAAGGAGCTATGAGGCATCAATAATTCATTTTCTTGATATATATATTGTGATGAAAATAATGTACATCAACATTTCACAAGTAGTGGAAAGATATAAACAAAGAAGCAACCAAGAACAATCAGTATGTTCTAACTAGTCCCTGAGGACTTGAAAAAACAAAGCAAGAAACACACTATATATAGATATTCCACAAAAATAATGCATATGCTAGGAGAGAACAGAAACAGACCAGTGTCTCAAGATACTGAGTGTCTCCGATCTTTGGGGGGTTTTGTCCGACCTTTGGCACCAGTAGGTGTGAGTCCATCTGGACGCACAAGGCGGCCGAGTTTTTTGGACATTGAGTTGATGAATGATTTCTTAGGCAAAGGAGGCAAAGGAGGCTTATCAGCATGTGTCATGGGGCTCCCAATTGGAGAGGTTCCTGCTGATGCAAATGTCGATGGCTTTTCAAATTCTTTCAGCTTCGTTTTCACTTTAATTAACTCCATTTTCAGTTCTTGATTCTCTTTTCGCAATCTAGAGAGCTCGTCAGGAACTGTGTGGACATCATTGGAGTATACATTGATCAATTTGGCAGGAGGAGGCGCTGGTGTTCCATTAACAATGATGTTGTCACCATTAACATTTCGAAGGCGTTGCTGCTCATAGTAGAGCACTTGAACCACAGTTTGCACGGGAAGCCTGTCGTTTTGAGCAGCGTGAGCACAGGCCTCGCGAGATAGCTTCTGACAGTCCATCAAGCTGCATACTTTCTTCCTCTCCGTGTCACTTATGGCAGAATGAGCCTACAAAAAGAGGTGAATTAAAATTAACAATAAGCTTTATCAAAGATTCTCCATTTTCCCCATTCCATGATCAGTTCCACTAGTCATTAGGAATTGTTAAGAGTCGTTCGCAATCTTATGTAGCTCAAGACTATCATGGGGAAAATCAAACTTCAATAAAATCATGGATTCAGTAACTTTCTTGAACTTCAAGAGTTCTATGTGATAAAAGAATAAGTATTGTTTGTCCAACACATTTGTTCAAATCAGTTAGATATTACAAGACTCAATATTTTCACTCTATCCGTCCTAAAATGAGTGTTGTTTCTCTAACATATTTATTCCAAAGTAAATGTCATCTTTCTATTTTAGAAAACTAATTACGCATAAATTTTCAATAGCATCTCACTATCTCAGTATTAAGTTAGTTTATATCATTTAAAGTTTGTTACAACACATGAGCAGATGATACAATAGTAAATGAATAACACTATCTAACTTTTCTCCAGATGCATATCAAGACACACTCGTTTTGAGGCGGAGATAGTATTTCAATGTTAGTTAGAGAGACTATTTTGGTTGATTTTCAAATACGAAAAGGACCGACATACAATTAGTTCAGTAACCAAATTAGTCGGATTGTTTTTCATATATGAAATGAACTATTGAGAGTGAAACAAACATGAGATCTAGAGAATGCACCTTCAGGTAGATATCAATGGCTCTGTACATTCCATCTTCTGTCTCTCTCGCTTGTTCCGGAATTAGCTCAGCAAGACTATTAAACTTCGAAACAGACAAGTTCCGATCGGAGGCAATTTCAGCCAAATAATTCTCCATCAGCTTCCCAACACGTTCCAAATCGCTCGACGGAGGAGAGACATACTCATCTTCGCCGTAAATCAAATAGCTTCCGTCAGTTTCAGATTCAAGATAAGCGGTCATGATTCGCTGCACAGTGTCCACATCAAACAGTGTGTCTCCGGCGAAAGCATAAGAAGGAATCAACAGATCGTCCAGCACAGCTTGCCCTAATTGCAGTGCCATTCTCTTCTCCAAATCGAGCCGGCAAGCGACTGTGGTCTCGAGATAGAGTGCAGATCGGAGCAACATTGAGAGGAAGCTGACGGAGAGAGCATTCTTTTCCCGGGGAAGAAGACTCACGATTGTTTCTAGCACCACCCTCTTCTCGTGCTCTTGCCGCGGATCGATCTTTTTTCTCGTTCCCTTCCCAAATATCTCCTGCACCAAAAAGACAATTTTATTAGGCAATTCGAATTAGAATTTGCCCGTTGGATTGAATCAAATAAGATTCTCTTGTTTTTTTTTTATAAAAAGAAGAAGATTCTCTTAACTCTTTTTATCTTAAAAATTCAACTTTTATTCCCTTTGAATGTCACTTAGATGGTATATATCTTACTCAAAGAGTTATGAGTACTATATTAATAAAAAATTAATGTCAATAAATTTGTATGCTACTGCTTGAATCCATATTTTTAGTTTTTTTTTTTGGTTCAGGCTCGTTTGTTTCTCTTATGTGTGTGTCACTTTAGTGTAATATCACACTAAAGCACTAGGTAAATGCGAAAAGTCAAGTTTTGCTAAATAACTAGTTTGTCCACGTTATCAAACTTTGATTACTAAATCCCATAAAATTTGGACTTAATGTCAGACCTAAAACTTTAGGAGCTTTGGTCACATTAAATGAACCCGATTAATTTTGGGTCGAATTCAGCTCTTGTAAATTGTTCGTTAGTTTAACGAGCCATGTGAAACCAAATTCGATCCTGAGCTATTTTGTTCCCCTTTAAGCTGTATCTAAGGTTTCTTATCCTGAACCCCAAAAAATCCGAAACCCAATTTCTAACTCTAACTAAAACCATCCTCTTGCTTTTGAATTAGAGAACCAAAAACAGCTACACACTTATGATCGAAAACAATCCAATGAGTAGAGTTAGAATCTCACCAAACCTCGCAGAGATTTCTGCACATACAGCATAAGCATCGGACCAAGAGCATATTGCTTAAACCCTCTCCCCATCATCGCAATCAAAACCCTCTGAAACAGATCAATTCTCAAACCTGCCAAATCCTCCGCCCACCAGTCCACAACAGCCTTCGGCTGAGCCATCGCAACCTCACCTCCACTCCCAGACAAATTATAAAACTGACTTTCTTTGCAAGCAATGTGCGCTATCGCCTCCACGCATCGGCTCGCTAGCTTCACCTTATCCGCTACCGGAGCAAACTTCGCACACATTTCTAACACCAAAACAGCCCCTGACAAGCTCTTGAGCACCACTTCGTTCAAGTACGTCTCGGTCCTCTCCACCAGGTTTCCGACCGCATAGTCCTCGGTCATGTCAAGATACTCCGCAACGCATCGTAGCATAGCGATGTTCTCTGTCCCTATCTCGAAATTTTCAGCGTAACAGAATTTCACGGCGAGCTCGAATCCTTCTGCGCCGCCCGGAATGTCCGAGAGCTCGATGGAAGCAAGATCGGCGTCGCTGGATTCGGATACTAGTTTTCTTATGTATCCACACTTTGACACTAACGGAAACTGTGTAGAAAAATCAAGAATCAAGAATCGGAATGAGAATGAGAATGTAATAAAAAATCAAGAATCAAACGCTACAATAGGAGCTGAGGGTTGAGATTTTACCTTGTGCAATGAAAAGGAAGTGGCTCCGATATGGACTGTGACATCGCTGGGAATGTCCTGAGAGAAAATCCTGTAAAAAAGAAGATTCAAGAAACAATCTTTAAGCTCGAATTTGACTCCTTTTTTGTGTACAATGATATGTATATAGAGAAAACGGGTACCAGTCGCTGGTTCTTCTCATTGCATCAGAAAGATGCACGTTCTTCTTTGTGGACATGGCTGATACTGCAACACTTTTACATAGAAGAAGAGTTTTATCTTCAACTTCCCGCTAAACAGAAAGACAGAAGCAAGCGCAACAATCGAGGCTTGAACCACTGAACAGAAAGGCTAATTGAACCACATTGATTGATCTTTTGTTATTGCCAACGCTCTTTTGTTTCACACATAATGAAGCAGCTGAAACTGAGTATGCTCAAGCTCAAGTTCATGTTGTTCAATAACTGTAAAGTTATCTCCATCACATCAATGGGTGAATTGACCATATTGGGTCTCTTACTTTGGAAATGAGAAATGGCATTTTGGGTATTATTGGATAGGGACAAGGTTGTAATGCAAGATTTAGGATTTAGCTTCAAGTGTGTGGTGTGAGCTGAGTGAGTGTTTTGGGCTGAAGAGATGAGATGTTTGCATGTTGATTGGCGGCCAACGGTAGGATTTCCTGCGTGGGGACAGATTCCCAAAAACCCATCCACAAAAGTTGCCATCCTTGCTGAATTCTCAAAAGGCACAAAACTATATTGTTAACGATAATTGAGCCGTGACGAATCAATATTCCCTAAACTTATCAATTTCTTCTGAATCTGGAGCTGGCTAAAAGACAATGCAAAGAAGTCTAAATTCTTCTAATTTGTTGAAGTTTTCACGTGAACAGTCACATCATAGATGCTACTCTTAGCCTTATGAGCAAATGGTCCTATTAGTTTCTGAGAAACCTGAGCTATTGGTTTGAGGGAAAGCCGTAGAACAGTATCATACTGTCTTTGAACCTTAAAACTGGTTTTAGGGACTTGAATTTGTGACTTCAATGTCAGTAACATTACTGTGTTGCTACATGAGGTTGTTGAATTCGTGGGGAAAAACTCGTGTGATCACAACTTGCAAGATAATGTCTTAAAGGGAGGTTTTCCTCTTGAAACTCACTTGACGCTCAAGTTAAATATTTGAATAGAAAATATAATAAATAATAGTATGTGGTTGTATATATGGGCGCCGGTAAAAATGCATTTTTCATCCATCAGACCGCCCAACAACCCGACACGTGTGTAAGTCCAACAAGGACCATGCACATATATAAGGTCCATCTTAAATTAGTATTCTATTTCTACAGAGAATAGAACATAGTGAATCATCCAAAATGTTTTGAACCTTGATTCCATAAGAATCAAAAGATTGTCAGTTTCGCAAGTATAAATACATACAATTATTCTGCTTCATGTTCAAGTATTAATCTAACATGGACGTCAACAAATCTTAAAAATAAAATCCCCAGCTAAGCTTATTGTGGTCGAAAGCTGCCGGTCGGAAGGTCACTCAAGTCTTCCTACAAACTCAACAACCTCATGTAGCAACATATTGTTGTGCTAGAACTCACTATTCTCCCTCAATTGCACTCAAAACTTAACTGTAGTTAACGAAACTTTCTTTTCTACTTTTCTATATCGGTTGTGATTGCTCTTTGATCCGTCTTGCCTTAACATTTTAGCTACAGAAGATCTAACATAACATGTGAATCAAAATCTAGCAAGGATGTGCCTAACTATAATAGTCTCATGTCATGTACACTTGACCTCAATGATTTGAACCTGAAGAAACCTTATGATGTCTTCATATGCTTGTGCAAGACCTCTCCTTCATTGACAAACACTTCTTTTAAAATTTCTTTCCATAGCCTTTGTGCTTGGCCACATCTTCCGAAACAAACAAGCAACATAACTCCACTCAAGGAACAAAGGGTTAATTACAGATAACCCATATGAACTATCCACTCAAAACAGATATGTCCCCTCAACTTTGTTTCTTGACAGATAGCCCCCTTAACTTGCCAAAACACTGTTCCGTCAGTTAAATCTAACTAAAACACACACTCTCTCATCACATGCATTGCACATGCACCTAATTATTTTTGAAATACCATTTTTGCCCCTTGAACATGTAAATAATAATGCATTTGAATGTTTGAATTTTCTGGCGATGTTTATGAAGTTTCCGGCATGTTCATTGCTTTTCCGGCAATCTTAATGAATTTTCCGGCGATTAAAAATAAAATTCAAATCAAAACTAAACCATTTCAAACCAAAAATAAATAACCAAAACTAAAACTAAAAATCAAACCAAAATCAAACCGAAAATAAACCAAAATAAAATAAATCAGTGAGGGATTGAGTGATGTCGTCGCCGTCTGCTCGAGATCGCCGGAATCGCCGGAACCATGAGCTCGTGAATGGAGATGGAGGCCGAGACCGTGCCGGAGACCACGAGCGGTTATGGAGGGGACGCCGGAGACCACGAATGGATCTGGCCAGATCTGGCCGAGAATGGACGCCGGAGACCACGAACAACCACGGTCGAGAGCAGATCATCGGAGCCGTTCATCGCCGTCGCTTCTGATCGTTGCAGCTCGCCTCGCCGGAGCTGTTCAGATCGAGTCGTTCATCGTCGTCGCTTCTAATCGTGCATATCGAGCCGGAGATAGAGCGAGGTCGTCGGTGTCGTTGGGCTGGAGCGATTCAGATCTGCAGCGAGACATAGAGAGAGAGAGAGAGGGGGGGGAGAGAGGCTGCCGGAGAAGAAGATCAAGGCCGCCGGAGAAGAAGAACGTGAGGCCGCCGGAGAAGAAGAAGATCGAGAGGCCGCCGGAGAAGAAGATGATTGATTCAGATATGTATTTTTTTATTTTTTTTCAAAAAAATTTAAGGACTTGTTTGGCTAGGTAGTGCATAACAAATTAGGGGTATAATAGTCTTTTTTTAACACAAACTAACGGTGTGATGACGGAACAGTGTTTTGGCAAGTTAAGTGGGCTATCTGTCAAGAAATAAAGTTAAGGGGACATATCTGTTTTTAGTGGATAGTTCATATGGGTTATCTGTAATTAACCCTTGGTTTAATGAATTAGTTTTGGAACTTATGTTTGTCTAGCCGTTTATGCTTCTTTGATT
>JAYMTF010003005.1:0-16376 GCA_036897485.1 Pelargonium nanum | reverse complement strand
GTTTTCCTTCTCTCTCACCCGCCGGGCCACCGATTCCTCAGCCGCGCCGAGCAGCGCACGGTAGTGTCTCTGGCGCTTGTCTGCTAACGTGCGCCGGAGCTGCTCTCCCTGAGAGAAAAAAAAAATCGATCAGGACACATGAAAACACAATCAAAATGGAATTTTCGTTGGAACCCATTTGAGAGGAGAGGAAAATGGTACCTGGGCTTGGAGGAATTGGTCTAGCTCGTCCCTCTGTTGCTTGATTTGAGTAGCGAAATCTTGTGAAATAAGAGATAAATAAGGTTGCGATGGCTGAGAAATAAGATTTTGCTGGTGCTGTTGTATCTGATTGTGTTGTTGTTGTTGTTGATGATGATGGTCTCCAAAAGATAAGCGAAGTCCCGTGGAGACCACATTGGCTTGGCCGTGGTGTTGGAGCTGAGAAAGGTCTATGAGCTGTGGAGGTTGTGTTTGCATAGAAAAGGGATTGATGGAAGCTCCTGCGATCCCATTAGTAGCAGTTGCTGCAACTTCTCTTCCTCTTTTGCGCGTATTGGCACTCCCTGAATTAGAATCAAATATTCATTTCAGAACCACTATTTGTAAACCAGACAAATTGCCGATTTGGTTGCGTACATACCTCCATTGTTGAAGAACATGTGAGATTGATCAAGAAACCCTCCAGGACATGGCTGCAATGAATAATCATGACCCTCTTGCCCATTCCTGCAATCAAAATGAAGAAAAGAAAAGAAGATTAAGAACTGAAATGCAGAGACATAGACTAATCGACATCAAAACCAACCCGCACAAAAGCAATATCCCAAACCTGTTCAATAGAAGAACATTTGATGGGTATTGAGCTTGAACAGCCATTGCAGATAAACGAAGACAAGAGACCAATCAATATATAAAAGGGATATTGTTGGTAGAGCGAGAGATCAATGTGAGCAATAAACGCAAACACATAAGAAGCATGAACAAAACAAGAAGATGCCCAGAAAGCCAATCGAGACGGACTCTTCAAGGAATCAAAAAACCAGAACCAGAACCACCATTTGCAGTAGTGTTGCTCATTGTGTGCCTCTTCTATAGCTTCTCATATAATAAAAGAGATGGATGCGATTGAAACGAATCAGTCTTGGAGAGAGAGAGAGAGCTTAATATTCTGCTCTTTTTCTTGCTTTGCTTGTTTGTTGGCTTTGCTTCTTCGTTGCTGTTAGCGTGGGGTTGGGTTTGGCTTTTCTTCAGGACGAGTCTCGTGTTTGTTATCAACACCACCACCTCCTTTATTTATTATTCACACCACACCCATATTTATTTCTCTTTTTCTTTCTAGTTGTTGTTGCTGTTGGAGCGTGCAGCGCAGAGTCTGTGCCTCTCTCTGTATTTATATTTTTGATTTAACTTGGAATTCAAGATTCAAATTTTCAAAGCCCCTTTGAGTTTCAACAGCTATTATCTAATTTGTTTGGTTTGTTGTAATTACTTATCTTAGAAAAAAGAGAAAGAGATCTGTGTGTGTTGTCCGACCTAATTGGTGGGTTTTGGGGTTGGGATTAATTTTGAGAATAGCTAGGACTGTGTCGTGATGACCTTTTTGTTGCATTCTTTATTTAGAAGTGAAGACTAAAAACAACAAAGACATCTTCAATTTATGGTTGCAACAACAATCATAAATTTCAAATACAAAAATGAACAGTGGGTGTGTGAGATCCAGAGAATTTGGGGGACCAATTTCATGCCTACATAACATGTTGTGGTTTTCTTTTCGCGCCTCCAGCTTTGGACTTGTTTTTTCGCCATTGAACAGTTAACGCGGAGGAAAATAGGCTTTTTCTTTGTTTTCTTCGTTCCTAATTGGAGATCGGATCACAACTTGATAGTTAACATTAGGAGCACGTCACGTATATAAAGGAGAAAGTCTAATTCAAATTAATTTTTTGTCGACTTTTACGAAAATAAAATATTTACTTCTTTGAACACGAGGAACACTTTCGTTTAGATGTAAGAATCTCATGTATTAGCAATTAATGGTTTTGAAACGTTGAATTATAATTCATGCATTCACTTGTGAATCTAAATTTCATTTTTTTAATTAATACTTAGAAAAATGTGAATAAAAGAGAGAAGATAATGATTTATAAAATGAAGGTAAGTAGATCTTCTTTATGGGATAACACATTATACTCCCTTAATAACAAAGAAGTAATAAATTTCATTGGTGTTACTTGTTAGTATCATTTGAATCGGACTATACAATCACTAATTGTTAGGAGTATGTATCGCTTGACGATTCAGTTATATCGTACCGAACCGGTGTGTATTCAATGATTCATGCAAACGCATGGTTCAAAAATGTTGGTTTTCTCTTTTAATTTGTGTCACAAATCTTAGGTACTCATACAAGGCCCACCATGCTATTTACTTTCTATTTTTACTTAAAAGTTCACAAATACCAAAAATGATGAAAAATAAAAAAGAGTCCACAACTCGAAGAAAGTCACCGTTTAATCATCGGAGTTACTAAAACGTAGAAAATTACGGATTTGTGAAGATTAATACGACGGTTAATATAATACATTAATACACTATGATATTACACTAAAAATAATTTCAACATACCTTCTAACCATATATATATAACTTTTTTTAAAAATAAAAATTATGAATCTTACAACCCACCTATCAAAAAATAGCTCAATTGATTCATGATTTGAAATCCAATTTCTTGGCATATATTTTAAAATCATAAGAAAATGAGCCATGATCATGGCACTAATTTGATTCACCATAATTGAGACTAGAAAAGAAGCATTTGCCCCCAAATTATGGGCATTTGATTTTGAAAAAGAAGAAAGCTATGTACCAAGCCAACTTTTGACAATTGTATCTGCTGTTTTTTGACACCTAAACTGTCTTTTTCAATTCAATTTTTTCCTAAAATATATATGTAAATAATGACAATAACAATAAATACACTCTCTCTCACACACCAACATTAGATTGGATCACATGATACCAATGCTAAAAAATTCAAATCTGTGGAGAATAAATTGTACAAGCCACCTCTGTTTTTTTACCAATGGATCAAGTGAAGAGAACCCACTTTTTTAAAGATCATCACAAGATTTGATCCCATTTCTTTTTTGGCACCAAATAGTAGGCATTTACTATCTGTTTTAGGTGAATCTTGAATTGTTTTCTGACAAAGAAAAGTAGAAAAATGTGTCAAGTTTGGTAATGGTAATCTGCTCTCAAACCAAGAAGATTTTTGAATTTATATAATTAAATGGGAGGTGACAAAGAAAGAGGAAAAGAATTGTGAAAGAGAGTGGCTTGGAATGGAATGGCATCACTTCATTTTGGCTTTGCTTAGCCACAAGGTCATATCATATGGGGCTAGCTAGCTTCTTCTCTTATCTTTCCACATAAGTTATTTGGGAATTCATAAAATTTTAAAACAAATTTAGTTTAAGTTTGCTGAGAAGCTCGAAATTGAATATTTAGAAGAGAGTTAAAGAACTTTAAATCGCTTGGTTCATTGAGTGATGGTCGGTACATTTCTTCTTATTAGAAATTTTTTAAAGAGATTCCTCTTGTATATTTTCTTTATTTTCTCTCTCTATGCATCAATCATGAAATACCAAGTTTTAATGACAATGTTTTTGCTACAAGGTGAAATCTCTATTTTTTCTTTCTTTCATTTATTTAATATTCTTTATGATATATAATTTCTATTTATCTACCATAGTTAGTGGTGTATTAAGAAGAGATTAATCAAAAGAGGTGGAGCATACAGCATAGCAAAACAGAGCAAGCCGAATAGGTTGACTTATGACGATATAACAGTATCGGGTCGAATCCATCAATCTCTTGAGCTATATATATAACATTATTAACTCTCGGACTCGTCTGCGCTGTAAATGGCGTGCCCGAAAAATCTAGAGCCCGAACTAAAAGTGAGTTCAGAAGTGAACTTCGTCTTACCTACAATTAACCACACATGCATCGACACGTGTGGTGGACACTGATTATGAGTGTAAAAACCCATCTCTTGATAAGAGAGATATTCTCATTAATATCATCTATTGTTCTTTCTATTTTCTCTTTCTATATTATTTCTAGTTTTGTAATTTTAAGCCAATATTTCATTTTTATGTCCGAGACGGTGTACCATAAACACATTTAAAATCTCCGTTGATGGCATTTTATCTCTCGTCGGTCACAAGTTCAAGATCTTGTAAAATTAGAAGATCAAGTGAACATTTGTACTTAAAACATTACTCCCTAACGTGGACCAAATGACAAACATTTTAATTCACCCGAAATGTTTAATGTATCTAGACAGATGCATTAGCCCGTTTTCTTTTCTGGGTTTTAATTTCTAAGCATTACGTTGTCACCATATTCTAGGATTTGATTTGATATGTTTCTCGACAGAAACATTATTCTTCATTTTTTTTCCCAAAAATACTTGCATTATTCTTTCATCTTTGATCATTAAAGTTTCACGATTTTAAAAAATAGGAATGCAATTATTTTTCAATCCACTAGCACTACACAGTGTTGGCTCTCGATAATAGTCACAGGATGTGCCTACAAATACAATACAATCACAATAAAAATAGAGTTTTGCAGCAACAAAAACAAAAGACCCACACTCTGATATATATGATGTTGATGAGGACATGAGCTTTTCTTTTTCTTCTTCGGATTCTGATTCTGCAGCAAACAGATGCTTCTTGTGACTTCCAATTAATTACTACCCTCTGCCACAAACAATATATAATAAATATATATTGTACTATTGCTTAAAACCTAGCTAGTCTCATATATATACATGCATTTTTTGGAGATATATGGGCTAAAAAAAATGCAATCTTATCTTGAATTTAATATGGAATTAATTCTTGCACATATCAATGTATATATATGTTCACACTTCACATTATGATTAGAAATTGTGTTTTAGATGATAAGTAATATGTAAAAGTTGATTTGATGCCATTTATTGATATTGTTGGTGAAAGCCAACAATCAATGTATGAAATTCAAACATTTAAATACATTATTATTTACATGTTCAAAAGACAAAATTTATATTTCAAAAAATATTAGATGTATGTGCAATGCATGTGATGAGAGAGAGTGTGTTTTAGTTAGATTTAACTGACGGAACAGTGTTTTGGCTAGTTGATGAGGTTATCTGTCAAAAAACAAAGTTTAGAGAACATATATATTTTAAGTGGTTAGTTCGTATGAATCATGTATAATTCTTCCACGTATATATGTTCATACTTCACACTACGATTAGGAATTGTGTTTTAGATGATAAGTAATATGTAAAAGTTGATTTGATGCCATTTATTGATATTGCTGGTGAAAGCCAACAATCAATATTGTATAAACAAGAATATATATGCTTGTTGCATTGACAAGGTATATATAAAGAAAAGGATTTTGAACTAATAAGAAAGGATAGGAATTGGGATGATGATGATGAGGTAGTGCATGAGTGTGATACAAAACCAACCATATAATAAAATGATAATTGAAATATCATGAGCTCATGGTTGTGGCTACCTTTTCAATATTGGTAACCACTAGCTTGCTAGCTATAGGAATTTGAATTTTGAAGAAGCAATAAGCAATAGAATTAAAGAAGGCATGACCCATGACCATATATATATGTGACTCTTTTATTCATTGAATGAGCCCTTTCACTAGTCATCCCTTGGAAGCAAAAAATTCCACTTAATATAAATACAACCAAAAAAGAAAAAGAAAAGAAAAGGAAATGGAGAGATTCTCTCACTATCTCCTATGGGGACCATATATGACTATGAGCTAAGCTAGTAGGAAGGAGGAATTGGATGATGGGTGATGGGGAATCAAAATCATGAATGAGCCATGAGGTTGGGTTGGCAATATTGGCACCATGTTGACTTGAGATGCAAACAAGGGAATCAATAGAATACACTTTTAGGTTTTCGAAGTAGACCTGCGATGATCAAAATACCACAAGGTCGGTAAAGCTCTCCCTATCAAGTTTTAAGGCATTTGTATCATCTGAGACTCAAACTTTCTTACAAATTGGCCTAAGTGTTTAGTGTTAATAGAAGACTCCTTTTCTTTTGTTCTTTCAATGGAATCCTTTTCTTTCTATGCTTTGCTTCTTTCATATATATAGCATGGTCCCTTTCAAATTTCCCTATTTCTTCCCATTCAATTATCAAGGAAAAAATTATAGGACTCTAATATATATAATTTTGAAGTTGTTGCCCATATATAAAATAGAGTGGTTGCTCTATGAAATGTCAATTGATGAATTGAGAGAAATTATATTTTAGAAGTAATCATTTCATTAGTACACTCTACCTTTCTTGTTCAATATTCAAAACCTGATGAATGGAATGCCACTGAAATTGTCAAATTATTCCACTAATATATACTCTAATAATTAAATAGAATCTTTAGTTTCTTTTTAACTAATTATTGCACAAATTCAAATCTTGAAGAAGAGTTAAACTTTATTAATTTGCATTACTTAATATATAATTGTCAACAGGCAGACTAAATTTTATTGTTAGCAATTAGGACTCTTTGTCTGTTTGGCCTAATTTTGTTGGTATTGAAAAGTTGAAAACAATTCTATTTAAGCAAAAGTTGAAAAGTTGTATGAATTTAAGAGTTGCCCTAATAATCAGTTCCATTTCTGCAATGTTTCTTGTCAACATATGCATTTTGCTGAATTTAATTTGATGCCAAGTTAATATATATTAATACTCAAATTGGTTAGAACAAAAGGTGATATTTAGTGCTCAATCTAATGCTTCAAAGCATTAAGTAGCAAAAAGAGGAAGCTAGGATAATGAAACTATTTTAAAAATTAAAAAGAAGAAGAAAAAAAAAAAAAACTAGCGAGGATTGTGAAACTACTAAAAATCAGTAGTTCTTTTCTCAATTGAATATTTGGACCCCTCTAGTTTCGTCTCTAATCAAGACACCAAGCACATAATATAAATATGATCATAATCGTATTTAAACACCTCAACAGTTTTGAATATGCTTGTTACGCTTGCTGATAAAATAAAAACAGTGTAAACATGCATGTATACTCTTTAATTTAATATATTAGTAACTAACTACTTTTATAAAATGTAAACTATATACAAAAAGTACTTCATATAAAATTTGTTAATATAGAGAATTTACATGATGATAATGAATTAACAAGTTGCTCAAGCTTACTCATAAGAAGAATAAGAAAGTATATGAATACACAATTTAATATCATTGGTTCCAAATGTGTATTATTTTATTTTATTCCGTAGAATAGGAAAACAATAGAAAAACGAGAGGTCATTAATAAGATTCACGCGTTAGATATAAGAAAATAATGAAATGACCAAAACCATAAACCTAAAAATTTAAACAATATATAAGTGATTCTCATATTTTTATTTTTTGTTAGAGTCCAACAAAGACATCACTCACTCTCAATAATCAACACCAACTCCTACTTGCACCTACTATACTCCAACTCCATACATGAAAACAAAAATATCTTTGGCCTCTTTTAATTTCATTGAATTATTTTCACCACCTTTTGTAGCTAACTATACTTGAGTAATTGGAGGAAAGTGGAATATAATTACTAGTAAAGGTAAAAATATGTGTAGGTGTGGTTTTCAAAGTATTTTCTTTTGTATATTTCCTTAGATTCTCGAGGTGGCATTTTCGGGGGTAGGCTTTTTCCCTATAGTTTTGGATTTATTTGAGAGGCATTTTATTTAAATTGTTTCAAGTCATTTTCAATTTTGGGGGGTAAGATTTACATATGTATATGTTTGGTTCATGTCATTTTCTATGAAACAAAATGACATTTTATTATTTGGTTGGAGATGTAATGAGATCATACACGAAAAGAAAACCAACCTAAATTGAATTGATCCACAACAATTGCAATCCATGATAGGTGCATTTACTTGTATACCATTTGATATATTCAAAGCAAAAACAATAGTTTGGTCCTTTTTATTTTATTGAGATATTGTGGTAAAATTCACATAGTATATTCCATATAAAAATACAAGGGAAGCTCCTAATACACAAAATATTCATCATTATGGAGTATATATGACTCAAATATGTTATTTTGTTCACATCATTATGTAAATTGATAGAGTTTTCTTTGTATGAGTAGATTAAGTAAACTTAACCTAAAATAATGATTAAAAATTGCATAAGGATTTGGAATATAAATTCTCACTTTTTGTCATATATGTTATGTAAGATAATTGTGACATGCAATAATAGAGTCTTAAACTCAAAGATGTTTAAGACTTATTTGTACAATATTAATAATTCATGTATCAATTTATTAAATTTTTTTTGACAAAATAGTCTTATAAAATAGAAATTGACAAAATAACCTATAGATCTAGGTGGTTTTTTTTGTTGTTGTTGTTGTGATTGTGAAGATATATGCAGGGATAAGTACTAGTACTATATATTAATAATTTTTTTATAATAAATAAAAGAAGGTTAATTAGCCATCTATAATCGAGAGGATGGCTAAAAAGTATGCATGAATTTTGTTAACAAGAAAAAAAAATGAAGCTCAACCATATTCTATATGAATTGTTTTTGTGAGGGTTGGATTAAAATGAGGTCACATTTTTTGTCTCTGTCTATTTAATTAAATGTTTAACACCCATGCACGAGAATAATATTTCTTTTACAGGCTCTTTAGCTAACTGGTCCACTAATTTTCTCTTTTTGGCATCTTAATTATGTGGTTTGGTCAAAAAAGAAAATAAGAGAGAGACAAGATTGATTAAGCTAATCCTACAATCATACAGATGGCAAATAATTACTATCTTCAATCTTGACGTGGTTTTTGTTTGAATCCATGGAAGGCCAGAGAAAATTACTACACAAAATGTGTGTTCATATAAAACACAATGATCGTATTTGATTGTCGCAAATTACTACGTGCACACATAATTCTTATGTTTTCACTTGCATATTTTTTTAAAGTTTTCAGTAATATTATTTGTTTCTGAGTCATATTTATCTATTTCTTGAAACTAACGCACATGATATTTAATTAGCAACAAATATACGCGTATGATAATTTATTAAATGTACAAGGCAGTTCATAAATAAATTTACAAACGCTTACATGTCAATAAATCGTCTCTAAAGAATAAGTGGATCAATATATAGCTGAATCTCCACTTGTACGCGTATTTTTTCGTGCACTCGTAAACATATGGGTAATGTTGATTCAAATCAGTGTACTTTGCTGCCAACTTCACGTGAAATTTTTGAACATTGTAAAGATAATATCAACATACATTTCCATCGCCATCAAAAACTTTATTGGTTTTGTAGTTGAAAATTATGGGTTCGGTACTAAAAAGAAGATGATATTATTGGTTGGAATGATGACTTTAGTAAATGTAATGAAATGAGTCGATGAGCTATCGGATCGCACCGGCCTTGGTCGACATAACAACGTTGGTTGGTCTGCATGAAGGCTTAGCTCACCACATTAGACCGACCACTACTTTATATTCAAATATTCAAAGGAAAGATCGAGAGAGGAGAGAAAGCTAGAAGACACGTCTATATTATTTATTTTGTCGAATTGTTTTGGTTTCCATTTCCATCTTATGAGTAATGGCCTGTCATGAAATGGATTTAATTATTGTGTAAAAAACATCACAAAAAACATGGATTTACTAGTATCAATTCAATCACATAAATATTTGTCATTTCCTTTAAATGTGTGTGTGTATATATATATATATGTGTGTTGGTTTTAGATTGTTTTCTTATATTCTAAATCAGGTATAATATTTTGAGAAAAATTAAGAAAAATTTACTTAATGTTGTATAGTATAACCCCATAACATGTGCAGTAACAAACTTATAGAATATTAAGTAACTTAGTATAGACATATATACTATTAATAATTCATCTATAGCTATATTTTTAAAAGATAAAACAAGACCTTCATTTTGAGACAAAAATACAAGAAAAACATGACGTTCATTTTGAGATTGGAGGGAGTATAACACATGTGCCTAATGATAGAATGAGTAATATACAACATCAATTAGCTTCTTAGTTTTTGTCAAAATAGAAAGTAAGTCGTTTATTTTAAGACGAATGAGTATTAAAGTCTTACCAATATAATGATATGGTTAATCAAGTTGATGAGTAACAAAAAGTCTTCAACTTGTTTGGTGGGTTAAATGTTAGTGTTTGGTTTTTTAAGTAAATGCCAACAAGATTGATTTAATGCACCAAATGGATCCTTCCCAGTTCTTTGTTCTTTGTTCTTTGTTCAAACCTCTTCCTCTGCCATGCATATATGCAGTCCCCACTTGATCACCACTCCATTTTCCATTTTCATCCCCAAATTTTCCTCTATTACACTATTTGACCCACTGTCCCTCTTATGCTAGCTCCTATCTTTTCAAAAAAAAAAAAATAATAAATAATAATAAATAGAAACTTCTGGCCAAGTAGACTAGCAACAAAATTTTCTCTGTTATGACTTGTCCCAAGAAAGTTCTCCAACAACTCACCATATCATATCCAAATCCAAGAGGACCCAATTTCTTATACATGAAGGTTTCAAAGTTTGAAATTTAGCAAAAATTTAAGGTAAAATACTTAAAATGGTCTCCGAATTTTCATGTTTAGAACCAATATGGTCATCAAACTTCTTCAATTCAAAATAGTTCCTGAATTTTTGTGTTTTGATCTAATTTGGAACCACTTTGGATAAAAATAAAATTTATAGACTAAATCAGATCGAAACATGAAAAGTTCGGAGACAAAACACCAACCCACTGTGGTTTGCTAATTAACATGTGAAATTTAGGCATGAGACATCGAAACTTTTCCTAAACACTGAGCTGATTTTGAGCCTCTTGTTTAGATTATCTTCCATAAAAAAATGAGAGTTCCATGTCAATGAAACATTAATCAAATAAAAAACAGTACTTGAGCTAAGAGATTATTATTAAATAAATTGTGATATTGTGGATTATTGGTTAGGGTTTGGTGTAGGAGTAGACAGATTGTAGGGCTCATGTGAGGTGTTATATATACAACTTTTTCGGTTTCTTGCCCCTACAAACCCTAATCTTTCAGGTCATTTTCAGTAGCTATAAACGAAAGAGCTAGTTTTTGTTTCAGACTCGGAAGTTGGTTGAGACTTGGCCTTTGTTAGGAAGCTAAACCACATTTAATCCATTGCATTGTCTCACCATTACAATGCAACATTTCTCATCAATCATGCTCAATCATGCATGGCCTGAGGAAAAAATTTACAACCTATAATTTCTTGGGTCATGTTGTTAAATTTAAACATTTACGATTAAATAATGAGATTTACAAACATCGGCTAGAATAATTAATTATTCATAACTTAGAGCATAAATATGTAACAAAATTAACAATATCTAGACATTGTATTACAGAAAAGTAATACCATAAAGAGAATATATAGTAGCATGAATCACGAACCTTATTAAGTTCTATTTCGTAACGTTTCGTTCCAAAACATGGAATGACAACGAATCAAACGCAAAAATCTTTGTTCACGTCGTAAGATTGAATGACTTGACTAGAAGTACTATATGTACAAGCCAAATACCTAAGGTTTCCTAATTACTTTAGCCATTTATAGGATGTTGTACTATAAGCAAAACCACATGGTTGGTACTTGGTTGTGTATGTGTGTTGACAAGTAAACAAGACTCTTGTGAATTTTTTTATTTATTGGTAGAGCACAGTTGAAAGCATGCACAAGTCAGTGGGCTTAAAATAGTAGCTCAATCACAGCCCTAACAGTGTTCCAATAAAACAAACAATCATAGAGAAACCATGATTCTTGGCTGCACATATATACACATGGGAGACCAAGAAAATGGCGCTTAGAATATTCTTCCCAATCCCAGCTTTAATTTCTTGATATAATCATCAGTCACATTTAAATTTAAACTATTTTTGTTTTCACTTCTGAGCTGAACTGATAGATTTGGAAATCACCATTATCATGTGATATATATGCTGCCAGTTTTTTTTTTTTTTAATATTCCTAATTGCCAATTAACATAATCATAGTTTAGTTAAACAAATGATGTTTATTTGAATCAAGAAAGGTCTACTGGTGGAAAGCATGCTAGAACTGAAAATCCTTAAAAGAGCTATCAGATTTCCATATATATATTTTCAGGAGATTTTTTTTAATATTTGGAAGGACCACTTGTAAATTTTAATATTAGTCTTTGATCATCCCATGAAAGTTCCACATTTCCTCTTGTCCAATGCATTATCAGAGTTCCTAGCTCTCCCATATGCAATAGCTATTATTTGCACTCTTTTTTATGCTTCTTTGGCTAGTTTTATAATTATTTATAGATACATATTGTTTAAAAAATAATAAAGATATATACCCTACCAGTTTAGTGACCATCATAGTGTATAAATTATAATATATGGTGATGAGACTGAGGATTGATTTATTTATTTGGTCTTTGGTCTTTGCATGAAATCACTTGATATTTAAATAGCACATTTCACAATATTGGGACAATGAGAGATCAACAATTTATATATGGCCTCTTCTCAAAGTCTATTATTGGTCACTGTGGCTGCCCAAGGCAGGTCTCTTCTTGTTTCTCTATAGCTATTTGAAAGTCAAACTTTGAAAATTCAGAATACTAACATTTATGAGTTATGACCGTTGCTTTATTGGGCCTTTTATTCGGCCTTTTACTTTATTGGGCCTTTTATTGGTTTCATTGGGCCTTCTATTGGGCCTTTACTTTGCTTCTCACAAACTCTTCCTTTGTTTCTAGTGCATTTCTTGTTCATCTTGCACTTTTTTCATTACTCTTGGGTTCCTAGGCCCTAGCTATCTCTGCCATAGCCCATATAATTGTAACTGTTATGTTGTGTTGTCCACTCCACCTATGAATACATTCTAAGATCCACATGTCTCTCACACACACATATATATATAACTAGAATAAGGCCTCTGGCTATTACGTTAAATTTTTACTTGAGTTAGTTCTCTAACATAGTATCAAACTTTAATGCTAAAAGGTCAAGATTCGTGTTGGGAGGAGAAATGAGCATCTAGGAGATAAGGTCACCTCACTTGACCCTCATCTCGAAAAGCCTACTCAGAAAAGTCTCTTCGACATACCGAGTATGAAACTCCCTTCATACTCATCCAGAGAGGCTAGCAAGTTTTGATATCATGTTAGAGGCCTCAACAACAAAAAGAAGAAAAAAGCTTAATTGGGTGTTGGAAGGAGAAATGAGCATCTACGAGATAAGGTCACTTCACTTGACCCTTATCTCGAAAAGCATACTCAGAAAAGTCTCTTCGGCATACTGAGTATGAAACCCCCTTCATACTCATCCAGAGAGGCTAGGAAGTTTTGATACCATGTTAGAGGCCTCAACGACAAAAAGAAGAAAAAAAGCTTAAATGGTCCATTGAAGACCCAATTATAATTATACATATTCAAACACTTGGCAATATTGCTAATGTCACTAATACTATGATATGAGATGGATGCAATAAAAACTGTAATATAAAGTTTAAAGTGCTTAATTACCTAAGGATGGCCTTAACATGAGGAACATTGCTACCCAAAGAATTTTGATCCCTCATTAACTTTAGCATCAAGTCAACAATATCTTTCACCACATCATATATATCCAAATCCAAGAGGACTCAATTGCCTATATATATGAAGGTTTCAAAGCTTGAAATTTAGCAAAATTGAAAACAACTAAACTTGGAACTCATCAACCCCAAATCACCAGTTCACTGTGGTTTGCTACATAATATAGAAATTAGGCATGATACGCATCAAATAGAAGCGCAAAATATTCCTAAACGTTAAGTTTATGTGGAGTCTTTGTTTCGATTATCACTCAAAAATAGCTCGTGATTTAACACCTTACTCTGGTGATTCGATCCTTCAACCACACATCCATTCGAAGTTGGAACTAAATTATTAGCCGCTCTTATCTTAAAATAATGTGTAATTAATGTGGTGTATTATTGATTTGGGTTTGGGGTAGAAGTAGACAGATTGTAGGGCTCATGTCAGGTGTTATATATACAACTTTGTTGTATATATTCAAATTATTGTCACCAGTTCACTTTTTCAGATTTTGGAAATGTGAACATTCAGACACAAAAGAATCTCCTTTAATTTATTTTCCCACAAAAAAAGACACTGAATTTGATTAGATATAATAAAATCACTATGGAAAATAAACCTATTTCTACTTAATTTGTGTATTCTTGGGGAAGTATTAGAATAGTATATGAGATATACATAAATCCTAACTTTACGTTATGTTATGTTTGTTAACATTTGGTAGCGAGAAGTTTGTCATATTTATGTCTTTTCCGACTCAATGCAAATGAAATCGACAGATTCACGTCTAAAACAGAAAGTGCAATTTTTTTAAAAGAAATAATTTACCTTATTTTAATTCATGTCTGAACGTAACAAAACTAACAGATCAATAGGCCACGAAAGGACCAATTCAACCTACTAGACCTGACATAAAATCAGATAACTCGTAAAACGATGGACAACCTGATTGAAAGTGCGATTATTTGAAGACAGTGCACACTGCACAACTATGTGGTTGTAATTTTCTAATAAAAGGAGACCTTAAAGCACCCCAAAAGTAAGTAGAATCAAGAGGAGCACCATTGATTGCACCAACCATGGATGTGGAGAAAGTCTTTCACATGACTGGAGGCCTCAGTGACACTAGCTATGCCAATAATTCTTCTTTCCAGGTAATTGTAATACTAATATTGTTCACTCTTTCAATTTCTAGTCAAATTGTAGAGTTTCATTAATTTTCTTTCTTTCTATGATGTGCAGAGAAAGGCTTCTGATAAGGTGAAGCACATAACGTTGGAGACTCTAAGGAAAGTATATGCGGAGCTCGCTCCGGATAGCCTTGGCATAGCGGATTTAGGATGTTCTTCAGGACCCAACACATTATCCACGATAAAGGAGCTTGTGCAAGTTGTGGAACAAGGTCCTGCTTCGTCATCTATGAGATGTAAAGAAATTCGGGTGTACCTCAACGACCTACCAACCAACGACTTCAACACCTTGTTCAAGGCCTTGCCCGACTTTTATCGGGAGCTCAAGGCCGGAGCAGAAAGTGACTCCAATACTTACTTAGCCGCGTGTCCGGGCTCTTTTTATGGTAGACTTTTCCCCAAAAATTGCTTGCACTACATTCACTCCTCCCACAGCCTCCACTGGTTGTCCAAGGTCCATCTCCATACACTCTTTTTCTTTGCTTTTGTAATATGAAACTAGTAAGCATAAAATGATTACTAATATAGACGTACACACTAGGTTGCACACAGCATCTGTACATGTTAACAAGAATTACCTCATTTTTAAGTATGTTAAAGTGAGTGAAATAAGTCTTACATATCAAGTGTAGGTTCCTCTGAGACTATATGATGAGGAGGGCATGTCAATAAACAAAGGCGCGATATACATATCGAAATCAAGCCCACCGGAAGTGTCCCAAGCGTACACGATCCAGTTCCGGGAGGACTTCTCGTTGCTCCTGCGATCCCGGTCAGAGGAGATGGTCTCCGGCGGACGAATGGTGCTCATATTGTTAAGCAGGAGAGATCTAGAACATGTTGACAGAGGCAACTCATTCTATTGGGAGCTCCTAGCACGCTCCTTTGCCTTGCTAGTTTCTAAGGTAAGAAAAATAGTTAGTGCTTATAATGTATTTCTCGTTGAAAGAACGTGAAGTACGTTACAAGTTAGACCCACTATTAGTTTACACTTTTGAATTTGAGTTAATTTATTATGATATCAGGGCTGGTTTGGTTTCGGTATTTGTGACCCATCTTTGTTGCCTTTCTTCCTGGTTCACGTGCAGAGACCGTTACATTATTCGACCTGCACGTGGTGAAGAATGTTAATGTCTCACTCATTGAAAGTATATTAAGTTTGTTACTACTTGATATACAAGTTACGCATCCTCCTATTAGGTTAAGCATTTGAATTAGAGTCAAGTTTAGAGTTAGCATTTAAATGAGAAAAATAGGAATTGGAATGAAAATCATGATTTTTCAGTCATTCTTGTGTACATATATTCATGATTTAGTACTTAAATTTGTGTGAAATCCTAACTGATTGGTTAATTTAAATTTGTTGATGATGATTAGGGACAAGTTGAGCAAGAAAAATTGGATTCTTATGATCTACATATCTATTTTCCATGTGAGAAAGATATTGTAGATGTGGTGAGAAAGGAAGGTTCTTTTGAATTGGATAGGCTTGAG
>JAYMTF010003004.1:0-16377 GCA_036897485.1 Pelargonium nanum | reverse complement strand
CCCTGGTTTGTTTCTAGAGGCTGCTCTTCAAGGGCAGTCTACTTCAAGTGGTTTGCCACAACATAGTCCTATGGTTTTCACCATGTTAGTTTTTATGCTTTATTTAGTTTGCTCTAGTTGGTTAGTTTCTTTTATGTTCCTTTTATTCTTTATGCCTTTTTAGCCCTTTTGGTTTTAATGAGAAGTTTTAGTTTCCTTTCAAAAAATGTTTTGTAGTGTCAATTTTTTATTTATTTTCTGGTTGGTCTGCGAACCGAGTAGCCCGTGACTTAGTTAGATTTTTGCTCTTTTTGTCAGACTTGTCTGAATGAGTTGATTTTCAAGCCACAAGATTTATATCATCATCTTCTTCATCGTTTGATTTAAAGTAATAAATAATCCGTTTTTGCATTAAAAAAATGAAGTTAAAGGAATAGTGAGACAATAAATTAATTTCTACTATGGAAACAATAGGGTTAATTATGGTTAATTTGATGAAACATGCTAAAATATGGTGGATTTATGACCCCTACTTGTTTAAAAGATTTTTTTTAATATAAAAGAAGTATGTCCAAAATTAACAATACATGTCATGACTTATCCATGTAATGGTGGAGACCACAATATAGATTTTGTAGATTAATTATAATGAATTAATTATTAAAACAGCAATTATCAGACCAAGATCCATCACTACTCACTACACTACAAGTCAACACCACAATCTGCCATCACAAGCGTGAAACAAGAGAATCAAATACGTGGTTCTCAATTCCCTGCCTCAAAAACAGCAAGAGCAAACATAAAATAAACAGTTCTTTTCCCATGTTTCTCCTTCCAATTTCAAACACCACCAACCAAACTTTCTTTCAATACAAGAATTATGAGCTGAGACCTAACCAAGCAAACGAAGAGTCGTTATCTAACGTTTTGATCTTTACCTCCGTCAAAATAAATTTGTGGGCGTTCGTTTAAATCCATTTCTTTTGTATCTTGACCAGTCTCAACCAATAACTCGTTGATCGAAACTAAAATGAATATAATTGACAACAAGTTACTAAAATGAGGATGCAACCATTGTGCACAAATGTAAGTGATTAAGGTTAATCAAGTTTATTCAAAGCACTCCAAACCAAATAATAGAACAAGAACACAACACAAGTGGACAACAGTGACAAATAGGTTTATATTAAAAAAGTGATCTAAAACTAATAAGCTATTGGCTGCTTCTCCGTGATCTCGTCACCCGTGACGCCAGCAATCGTAATCGCATCCACATATCAATCATTCATTTTCACTCTCTCACTGCCTACCTATTTTTCTCGTTTCTGCATATGCGTGTGCTCACCTCACCTCTCTTGATTCTTTATTCTCTTCCTGCTCCTATTTTCTAAACTATAAATACAGACCATGCATGTGACTCATTTTCTCAAGGGATCTCCAAGTTCTCCACTTTGTTTCAATCTCCTCCATGCCATTGCTTGCACCTTCTCAAGGTTGGTACCCATTTTACTACTACTTGTTACTTGTATTGGGTCCTTTGGTTTATCTGTGTTGGGAGAATGTAGGATAAGAAAGGACAAGTTTTTGAATTTGGGTTTTGGGTTTTGGGTTTCACATTGTTTTAAAGTTGTGAACTTTTGATTCAAATTTCAACTGGGTTGATTGAGTTTCTTCTGTTTTCCTCAGTAATTGCTGTCTGTTCCCATTTCTTGATGGCATGTTTTTTGTAAATTTTGTAATTTTTAAGTATCAGTATGGTTTGGTTTATTCTGATTGCAGAAAGTGCATTGCTTGTGACTTTGGAGTCACTTAGCTTGGGGGAAGTTGGATTGAATGTGCACACACTTCATCAACTTATCATAGTCAAAACAAGGTAGTTACTGTTTTGAGGGTGGTGGTTGAAGATGGGTTTCGAGCCTTTGGTTTGGTATTGTCGGCCAGTGACAAATGGAGTTTGGACTAAGGAAGAGGATAGTGTTTTTGGTGCATATGCCCCCTGTGCACTTGATTCTCTGGTGATCTCTATTTCTCATTTGGTTCTCTTGGGCCTCTGTTTGTACCGAATTTGGCTAATTAGGACAAGCTTCAAAGTTCGGAAGTTCCGTTTGATGTCCAATTACTTTAACTACATGTTGGGGTTGTTAGCTACTTATTGTATTGCTCAGCCTGTATTGAGGTTGGTAATGGGTATTTCGATGTTTAACCTGGATGGACAGACTGGTCTTGCACCCTTTGAGGTTGGTTTTCTCTCCGTTTTGATTTGCTTATGTCTTTCTTTGAGTTTCCATATCCATCTCATTGATGCGACCCTTGCCTTTTGAGTCTGGCATTATTGAATGTCTCAGACAAAAAACACATGCACATAAGTAAAATAGTTAAAAGCTCGTTACTTTTGTGCAATTAGTTCTTGTTCTCCAATGGTCTGCTTTGATTGCTTCTTTTTTCTCAAGCCGTGATGTCCATAACTGAATGGAGCTTGACTGCTTGACTAATGATAATTATTAGTCAATGGTTATTCTAATTTAAACACGTATTCTTTCTCTCCCAAGTTTAAACATAGTAGACTGATCTATAAAAACCAAAAATAACATTTCTTTTCTTCTGTAGATTGCTTCTCTGCTCATTGAAGCTGTTTCTTGGATCTCCATGCTGGTTATGATTGGTTTTGAGACTAAGATTTACATCCGTGAGTTTCGGTGGTATGTGAGGTTTGGTGTTATGTATGTGTTAGTCGGGGATGCCGTGATGCTAAATCTCATTCTTTCAGTGAAGGATTACTACAACAGGTTAGTTCTTTCGCCATCATCAACTTATACGTTCCTGGAAAGAGTGAATCTTGTAACTATGTATTTTTGTTTCATATAAATTAGAAAGAAGTGCATTTATCAACTATCTGAGAAACAAGTATCTGACTGAAAGATGGTCCGATGGTGTTAAATTTCTTCAGAATGCATATTAACAGTTGGCACTAAAATGTATAATGTTCTCTTTTTTAAACCATAGTGAAGTAGCTTGCTTCAGCACAAGAATGTAGAAAATGATGACTATAAAGAACCGTACTCACAAATTAAAGTAAACGGTCTCTTTACAAAGCAGGAGTCAGGCTGCACAAAAATGACCATCCCCAGACCCCAAAATGGAGGGAGCCTCGCTCACTGGCCGCCCTTTATTAGCTACTTTCATAAGGAAAACAATAACTTTTAGCTCAATAGCTTCTAAAAATATCTCAGTTTTGTCATGTCTTTTTTTAGTCCTTCACATTCCAATTATGACTTTTGTGTCATGAAGTGAATAATAAGTTGTAAATGTGCATGTACAATATGAACTTATAATTTTGCTTACTCATGCAGATATGCTCTGTACTCATACATCAGCATGATCTTCTGCCAGGTTTGTTGCTCATCTCTTGTATCTTTCTTCTTCTTACATTTACCTCGTCGTGTACATTGTCTTCCTTTTCATAATTTACTAAGCCAGTTTCACGGCCTAGAACTGACCACACAATTGGTTGCTCTAAGGTGGAACTCTGTAGAAGCTTTTTAGAGTTGTATCAGTAACAAGCTATTAATAGTGCATTGGTATATTTTAGGGTTTGGCCTTTGCCTAAACTACTGATAGTAAGCCAATATCATAACTGCTCTTTTTATTTATTTATTTAAAATGACTTCTATTGAAATCTGAAACTTTTTGGTAACATGTAAAGTGTAAACAATTATGTGAAAAGGGCACAGAATGCTGACATGTTCAAACATTTGTCAGACGTGTTAACATGAGCATATTTATAGTGAAACTTATGTAAATGTTCAAAGCTTGGTTAACTTATATGCATGAGGAGGCTTAGGTTGATGATCCTAATTTGGTTCGGGTGCCAACCTGTTCTGTAGATTCTTCTGAATCAATTGACTGGTCATTAGACCTTATTTGGATCCAATCTTATACTTGGCCAGGCCATTGCTAGCTCTGTTCTTGTCTTTTGAGTGAAAATCAAGACTGCGAACAATTTGTCCAATACTCAGCCAGCTGATAAAGGGTTGAGGCTAAAAAGTTTCAGAAATACTAAGAATATTTACAACTACTACTGTGGTTTACTTCAGCTCATTTCAGCGCATATGCAGTATTTTTATAATTTGTGGTTATTGTTATCCTGCAGATTTTATTTGGAGTTCTACAACTTCTTTATATCCCCAATTTGGCTCCTTATCCGGGCTATACAATGGTGCAATCTGAGTTCCATGACAACACTGAATATGAAGCACTTCCTGGAGGAGAGCACATCTGTCCAGAGAGGCATGTTAACATATTTTCCAGTAAGTAGTTCTCAAATCGAGTGTCACAAATGTCATCACAATTTTCCTTCATTTTATGACCACCTGTAAATTATGTTCTTCTGATTTGACAGTAATTTTGATGGTTAGCTAAATCTGACTTCACCTTTTCTTCGACTCCTGCTAGAGATATATTTTGGATGGGTGACTCCACTCATGGAGCAAGGCTATAAAAGGCCCATTACTGAAAAGGATGTATGGAAGTTAGACACATGGGATCAGACTGAGACACTGATTAAAAAGTGTGTTCTGCTACTTCCCTTGCATATTTTCTATGTCATTTATTCAAAGCACTATGGTCTAATATATCTATACTTATATATGTGTATATATCAATTGTGAAAATCTGCAGGTTCCAGAGATGTTGGGTTGAAGAATCAGTAAAGCCCAAGCCATGGCTTTTAAGAGCATTAAACAATAGCCTTGGAGGAAGGTATGGGTTGGCTTACATTAATTAAATATTTTTTTTCCTATTTAGGCTGTGATTACATTTATAAATAGATATTCATAGTAATGATAATGTGTGCTTGTCTTGTGCATCTCACTTTCTTTCTTTTTTTCTTTTTTTGTTTTCTCCGAACGAATTCTGTAGGTTTTGGTGGGGTGGCTTATTCAAGGTAAAGATCATATTTCCTTATTCTGCATTTGGATATGACTTCAAATTCTTGATATAAAAGGTGAAAAGAGAAACTAAAACAAAGAAAATGGAATCAAACAAATACACCGTTCATGGAGGCCAAACACTCATGATTGACTGGAGAATAATATTCCTAAACTTGTATACAGTAATGGAATAACTATGATATTAAATCTGAAGGTACTAGTCATTAATCTATTGCATTATAAATAGAAACTGTACTTAACTGATTAAACAAAAATTGTGGGAAGAGCAAGAGAAACAGAGTCCTTATAACATGAGATTTGACATTGAATCTTTTTTTTTAATTACAAAAAAAGAATATTGTCAAGATATTTGGTTATTTTCAACTTTCAAGCTAAAGTCCAACCCGAGTGTGGTCAACCTGATGGTTAATCATGGAGTGAATTGACACAATTTAAAGCTCGATGATGTAGCTGAAGGTATCAGTACTCATGGGTTGATTGTTGATTGATATGGCTTGATCCGTAAGCTTCTTCTGGGGTGTTACATTCAACCTTATGTGAATATTGCTCAGTTGAGAACTAGTTATACTGTGAAATATATACATATGTTATTTTCGATCAGATTATACAAAAGCCTATCTCAAATACTGATAAAAAACTAAATAAATAAAAAGCCTATCTGAAATGATGATCTCCCTTTTGTGGGGTGTATAACATTTGCAAGTTTAGATTCAATTGCAATAACAGAGATCCTATCAAATATGACAATTTTATGTTCTATAATTTGACAACACTTTTCACTTTCAATATTATGCTCCAATATTGCTAGTTGACTTCTCTTTGACCATCTTGTAGATTGGCAATGATCTTTCTCAATTTGTGGGGCCAGTTCTATTGAACCACCTTCTAAAGGTTAGTTACTTCCGTGCTGAGGCTATTTGGATTTATAAATTGTTACATATCTCATCATATATTGTGTAGGATTGTTTGGCTCTTCCAACTCATATTTTGCTTGCTAATCTGAATATTACAGTAGCTAGATATTGCTACGTATCATTTTCCATTTTGTGTGAAAAGCAATTATATGCATCTTTGAAGCATTATGGACTACTTTTATGCTGATAAGTACTCTATGACCCCCAGAGAATCTTATGATCTGAAAATTCTATGGCCACTCGAAACATAATCCATAGTTCCGAAACACATTAAATAATGAAATGACTTTCAGGTACTCTTCCTCCGCAAGTAGGACATTGGAGTTAATAGATTCTTGACCTTGTAGGTACTCCTTTTAGCTGCTGCAATGATATGATTTGAGAGCTTTCTACATCTCCCTTTCTCTCACTTTTTTTCTCCTTTCCCCCCCATACCCGCAATGAATTAACCTTTCTTTCTATCATTCATAAATATGTTCCTGATCATTCAATGAATTAACCTATTAACTCATATGTGAATTGATTTTCATATATTAGATCCATTCCTTTGTAGGTAAGTGATAAACCCATCATATCTTGCTTGTGCTTATCTTGAATGTCTCTAACTTCCTCCCCTTTTCTCTCTATGACATGTAGTCTATGCAACAAGGTGATCCTGCTTGGATTGGTTACATTTATGCCTTCTCAATCTTTCTTGGGGTGGTATGATTCCTTTCTCTTTTTTTAACTTCTTATAGATCTGTAATAAATATAAGTAAACAACAAATTATGTTGCATATCCTTTCTTTTCCTTCGGGAGAGGGAGATGACAATTGTTAGGCATAGTGAGCGAATATTAAATGCTAGCTCATGCACAGTTGTAAAATTTCCCTCGGCTCTCTTTTGTTCATGTACAAGAGAGTAACCATACTACATGTTCTTTGAGAAAGATGTAGTATGCTTCTCTGAATCACATTCTGTAACGTGTAATCAATCAAAATTAAAAATATAAGGTTTATTCATGTTATTGACTTGTTGGTTTTGATTGCAGTCACTCGGCGTGCTGTGTGAATCTCAGTATTTTCAGAATGTTATGCGTGTTGGATTTCGGCTGAGGTCAACTTTGGTATTGTTCCTGCTTCAGTAACTATGTTAATTTGGCTGCCTTTCAGTCATGTCCATCTGCTAAAGTCGCTACCTTACATTTTCCATCTGAATGCTAAATATGATTCATGAATTTTACCGTGATCATTGCTCACCTGACACCTCCCTACAGTATCTATCATGTGGCTATAAATGCTTTTAAGGCTTGCATCCCTCCTTCCCATTTCATGTCTCTTCTATACTAAAATGGATGTCCTACGCATAGTGTCCACTTTCCTTTTTTGATAATAAATTACAGACTTCTCCAAAAGCATCTATTAAACTAGTTAGTTCTAACAATTTTGAGCTTGTTATGACAAGGGTGCAAGCAGAAATTGGAAAGCCAATCACTAACAGATTTATCCTTCATGTATACAAAAGGTCAAATAGGATATTTATTCATGAAACGGAGAGAATATTTGTTATAAAGTTGAATTTTACCTTGTTAATTCCTTAGTAATCAAGGATACAGAGGTACGAGCCTATAAAACAGATCTTGTTCAAGGTCGTACCTTGTTTATTCGTGAGACGGAGAGAATGGGATATTTATCTTGAATTACGTAAGTTATATGTATTAAAAGCAGTATCTTACTTGTCTTTGACTGTTTTTCTCTGTAGGTGGCTGCTATATTTCGAAAATCTTTAAGACTGACCCATGAGAGCCGGAAGAATTTCCCTTCTGGAAAGATAACAAATATGATGACGACAGATGCTAATGCACTTCAGGCATGTTTTATTTCAACAATTTATATATGGCAGATTAATGAAGGAAAAGAAAGTGAAATTTTGATTTTGGCCTAAATAAAAGATCTTTAAGTTGCTTAAAATCTGAATTAATGCTAATATACCCTTCACATTTTTCAGCAAATATGCCAACAGCTTCATGGATTATGGTCTGCGCCATTCAGAATCACTGTTGCCATGGTTCTTCTTTACCAGCAACTAGGTGTTGCTTCACTTCTTGGTTCATTCATGCTAGTTCTCATGCTTCCGCTACAGGTAAACAAGTTCTTTTTGGCTTTTCTATTTGTAATAATGTGATAAGAACTCACCAGTCTTAAGAGATTAGGCTTTTGGGTTGGAGAAAATGTTTAAATATGTTTAAATTGATAATTATTTTGATCAGATGCATGACATATAATAAGTGCTCATCACAAAAATCAGTGATATACTGCTCTATCAACAGTAGCGTAGAATATTCATTTCTAGGAAAAATAACGCAACATGCCAACTCAGGGTGTCCTTTTAGGTCGTTTTTTGGTGTGTTATGCTCTCCTTTGCCGGTTGAGTTTTGGATACATAGTATACCAGAGAAGTGTTGGGCTCTAGGCCTTAGTTTTTCCCATGGTTAATGTTTAAGTAATTACCTGGATCTATGCTAGTATTAAAAAATTAAGAGAATCTAGTAGATTGGATTTGTTCTGATGTCGATTTCCGCGTTTCTTTTACTTATGGTTTTGGTTTCTTCATATGTCCTGTAAAAAATTCTCAGCTATGTCTATCTTTTTTTTTTGTCCACCCAGACATTCATAATTAGCAAAATGCGGAGACTAACAAAGGAAGGTTTGCAGCGTACTGACAAAAGAGTCAGCCTCATGAATGAGATTTTAGCTGCCATGGATACTGTGAAGTATGGCCCAACTAGAGATACTTCAGCCTTATATTTTACATAAAATTCAAGTGGAAGACTATGGATTTCTGACTACACTGAATATGTTTTCAGATGTTATGCATGGGAGAAGAGTTTCCAGTCTAGAATTCAAGGCATTCGAACTGACGAGTTGTCGTGGTTCCGTAAAGCGCAATTACTACAAGCTGTATGGAACTTAACTTAATATTGGAAATAACCTGCATGCATCTATTTATTTCATGCATACAAAATCACCATATTGTGGCCTAGTGGCCACATAAGTGTTACTGTGTTAGTCATTCTTGACAAGTACTTTGCTTGCTGGAAAGAAGTGAAGTTGATATAAAAGCGTGTTTTACAAATACATGTTTATGTGAGAGTTTACATAGACAACTACCTCACATGCTTGACATATATGTCTTGTTAAAGCACACTTGGCAAGTACACATCTGCAACTTTCATCCATTTTGTATGGGATGTTGTGAATGCATATATTGACCATAGTCCTTTAGATGCAGAATGTTGAGTTTCATATTTTAATCTTTATGCTGGCTAGATTGCATATGTAGTTTTACGTTCACACTAAGAATTTAGTTGCATGAACAGTTCAACATGATTTTACCGCTCTAGGTGAGGTTTTGTCATCAAGAAAAAAAGTTATTGTTAGTGACACCATAATCTAGATAACTGATGCAGGAAAACTTCATTCAGAAGCATGACAAAAGAAACTAGACATGAGATGTAGAAACTCACAGACATTTGTATTACATCTTCCATATAGATGGCTTTGGTTGTGTGCAAACATAAATCAGAAATTATATTTTCCTTTGAGCTTGTTAGAGTATAATAAGAATAGAATCCCTGAGTTTAGTCTTGCATTATTACTATAAATATATGTATACCTTTAATCCCTTAGTTTACTTTACTCTCCATTAGCTTATAAATGGGCCCTCTCTTTTACTAAGTCAATATGGTCAATAATACAATTTCCATTATACTTCTACAGAGCTAGCATTATACATCTGCATGACCATTCAATCTGTTACAACTTGAAATGATAATATTATTAATCGATGCAAAACTGACAATGTGATGTCATTTTCTAGCTTTGTCATTTTTTAACATGTTACAATTTTGTTGCAGTTCAACAGTTTCATACTTAATAGCATCCCAGTTATTGTAACAGTTGTCTCATTTGGGACGTTCACTCTGCTTGGCGGGGATTTGACACCTGCAAGGGCATTTACATCACTTTCTCTGTTTGCAGTGCTTCGGTTTCCGTTAAATATGCTTCCCAATTTAATGTCTCAGGTTTTTCTTTTTCTCCTCTAAAAGAATTATATACAGTTCTGCAGAATTGTTTTTTTTTTTGGAAGTATATTGTAAGGAGCAATCTGATGTTGAGAGTGGCATACACTCTCAGGATTAGGGTGTCTAAATATCTTAGTTCATTTTCTTAAACATATGCAGTAATACTCAAGTTGGTTGTATTGGCTTTTAGGGGTTTATAATAGTACCTTTTGTTTTTTTACAGGTTGTAACTGCAAATGTATCATTACAACGTTTGGAAGAACTATTCTTAGCTGAGGAGAAAATTCTAGTACCAAATCCACCTCTTGAATCAGGTCTTCCAGCCATTTCTATCAAGGACGGGTACTTTTCTTGGGACTCAAAGGTATGCTCGTGCAATATTATTTTTTTCTTTCTAATGCGTTTAGTTTTAATGTAATGGTTAAGAGATCATATATTATGGAGTGTGTTACGAATTGCTGGTTTGTGGCTTCCATTATCACTTTTTGTGTTTGTAGAGAAAATATGGGTTAAGCTTTAATTTGGAAAATATTGGGGTCTACCTTGTAAAGATGATTCCTAATTGTAATTATTTGGCTTTGGCCCACCTTACATATTCAAACACTACATAAGGCACTGATACAGAATCGTCGCACTTGGGATTGATGATGCTACTAACCTAGTAGACTTCAAATATGCTTATTTCCTATATAAAGTGACAAGTATTATATATGCTACTTTTTTTCAGGCAAAGGAGCCCACATTATCAGGTATCAATTTGGACATACCAGTTGGTAGCTTAGTTGCAATAGTTGGTGGTACAGGAGAAGGCAAGACATCACTGATTTCAGCAATGCTTGGGGAGCTGCCTCCTGTGTCAGATGCAAGGGTTGTCATCAGAGGCACCGTTGCCTATGTTCCTCAAGTTTCTTGGATTTTCAATGCTACTGTGAGTTGCCGCATCCTTTTACATGCTATCGACTTAGGTCTTTATGTTAAATATCACCACTAATAAACATGTTTGGCTTTCTAATGAATCTTAGGGTCATTTCTTACTTCATGCATGTTTCTGACCAATGCAATCCATCAATATAGGTACGCGATAACATTCTATTTGGATCTGAATTTGAATCAACCCAGTACTGGCAGGCTATTGATGTAACTGCATTACGGCATGACCTTGAATTACTTCCAGTTAAGTGTATACATTATGACATTTCAGTTGGTTCCCATTAAAAGGTTTATACACCCTGAACTTGGTATTTATCTTGCTACTTTTCTCAGGGCCATGATCTGACAGAGATTGGTGAACGAGGGGTGAATATCAGTGGTGGACAAAAGCAAAGGGTTTCCATGGCTAGAGCTGTATATTCCAATTCGGATGTATACATATTTGATGATCCTCTAAGTGCTCTAGATGCTCATGTTGCCCGACAGGTATTACTTCAGCCGCCGTAGTATTAGGTCTTCTGTTACATTATACTTCCTGGGGCGTAGCTTGCAATCTTGACTATTTAGATGTGATATGTTTTTCAATTTTCATAATTATTAGGTCTAATCCTCGTTCCTTATCAGGTCTTTAACAATTGTATCAAGGAAGAGCTTCGAGGAAAAACTAGGGTTCTTGTCACAAACCAGCTACATTTTCTTCCTCATGTGGATAGGATTATCCTGGTATCTGAAGGTATGGTTAAAGAGGAAGGAACCTTTGAGGAGCTATCAAAAAACGGCATGCTATTCCAGAAACTGATGGAGAATGCAGGGAAAATGGAAGAACAAGTTGAAGAAGAGCAAGATACTAACCATGTTGACCAGAAAAAATCAAAATCAGATGCTAATGGGGCTGTTAATGAATTGAGAAAACAGGAAAGCTCCACCAAGAAAGGGAAACGAGGTAAATCTGTACTTATTAAGCAAGAGGAGCGGGAGACAGGTGTTGTCAGTTGGAAAGTTTTAATGAGGTAATTATAGTGTACTATTTAAAAGTTTACAAGTTATATGCCTTTGTTTCTTCAGCTCTTTCTAATTTTATAAACCTCACAAGCAACTTACTGTTTCCAATTGCATAATCTGTATAACACCTAACCATTTAATCACTAAAGAGTGGCAATAGGAGTGTATCTTATGTCTAGTCTTCATGCTTTGGACACAGTTAAGTAGGAATTGCTAACAATGGGATATCCTTATTCTTCTATGGATATTTCCATTCATGATATAACTTGTCTTCTGAGCTTTCTTCATGTCTTTCCGTACATATTAAAGCAAAACACCATGATTTCTCATATTGTACTTTAATTAGTTGGATGCCATTAAGAAAAAAAATATTTAATATTATTTTCATGTACTGATTTGACCTGTACAATCTTCTGAAACATTTTTATCCCCAATGTCAGTGATTTATTAAGAAAATGTTAACCTATAAAATAAAATGCTTATTATATGCCACACAAAACTCTTTATGTAAACTATGTTGAAGAACTCAATCTGTTATACCTCATATGCTTCTTGCAGATACAAGAATGCATTGGGAGGTCTGTGGGTGGTCATGATACTATTTTCATGTTATGTGTTGACGGAAGTTCTTCGAGTTTCAAGTAGCACATGGTTAAGTGTTTGGACAGATCAAAGCACTTCAAGAAGTTATAGACCTGGATACTACATTCTCATTTATGCACTGCTTTCATTTGGTCAGGTGTGTATTGCAGTTTTTAGATAATTGTCACAAATATTTGTTTTATCTTTGTAATTTGGCTCATCCTTCACTGAAGTTTATCTGAATGCCTAATGAAATGTATATTTTTGGAATATTGTTCTTCAACCAACCAAAGAACTTTAATTCTCCTATCGTATAGAAGATAATGGTTTTCTTGATAGTTAAAGGAACCAGAATTTAGAAATATAAGAACAAAAATGCATCTTTTCCCTTTCCTATTTCTTAGATTCAAGTTATTATGATATAAGAAAAACAAGAGATGTAATATAGGTAAGTTTCTGTAATTGTTACGAAGTTGAACTGCTTACCTTTGTTTGCTGGATTCAGGTAACGGTGACACTTGGGAACTCTTTTTGGCTGATCACTTCAAGTCTTCGCGCAGCCAAAAGATTGCATGATGCCATGCTAAGTTCCATACTGAGAGCTCCCATGGTATTTTTCCATACCAACCCAACCGGACGGTTAATCAATAGGTTTGCAAAGGATCTTGGTGATATAGATCGCAATGTTGCCAATTTTATGAATATGTTCCTCGGCCAAGTGTGGCAGCTTCTTTCAACTTTTGCACTGATTGGCATCGTGAGCCCGATATCCCTATGGGCCATAATGCCACTCATGATCTTGTTTTATGCAGCCTATCTATATTATCAGGTATGTGAAATATGATAATTCTTCTGTTACCTATATTTACACTATATCTCACCTATCTACATCATTCAGTTTCTTGTTTCCCCAACTAATTATTTATACATGTTTTACAGAGCACTGCCCGGGAAGTAAAACGTCTGGATTCCATCACCAGATCTCCTGTCTATGCACAATTTGGGGAAGCATTAAATGGTTTGTCGAGCATTCGTGCATATAAAGCATATGATCGCATGTCCAACATTAATGGAAAGTCCATGGATAACAACATCAGATTCACCCTTGCAAACATTAGTTCAAATCGGTGGCTCGTTATAAGGTTGGAAACTTTAGGAGGTGTAATGATTTGGTTGACAGCAACCTTTGCTGTCATGCAGAATGGAAGAGCTGAAAACCCGGCATTATTTGCCTCCACAATGGGTCTACTCCTCAGTTATACTTTGAATATCACAAATTTGTTGAGTGGCGTTCTTAGACAAGCAAGTAGGGCTGAGAACAGTTTAAATTCTGTAGAGCGTGTCGGAACATATGTAGATTTGCCTTCCGAGGCTCCGCCAGTCATTGAGAGCAACCGCCCCCCACCTGGTTGGCCTTCATCAGGATCAATAAAGTTTGAGGATGTTGTCCTACGTTACAGACCTGAACTTCCTCCCGTCTTGCATGGCTTATCCTTCGCAATATCTCCAAGTGAGAAGCTAGGAATAGTTGGAAGAACTGGTGCAGGAAAATCTAGCATGCTCAATGCATTGTTCCGGATAGTAGAGCTAGAAAGTGGAAATATTGTGATTGATGGTTGTGACATCACTAAAATTGGACTGATGGATTTGCGGAGAGTTCTCAGTATAATACCACAATCACCCGTTCTTTTCTCAGGTACGCCACTGTAAATAATTGAACTTTCAGTGAGTTTATAAGTTGGTCATAAAAGTTAGTCATGTTGATTCTTCTGCTACCTTATCCATTCTTGTACAAGGAGGTTGTGCTCTAGTCTTTTGCTTGATACTCACAGAGTAAAATGGAGAAGCATGTTACATTCATGGCATGCTCTCAAGTGTTGTTAATATTGGGCCTTAAACTATTAGCTTAAACTTCTTGTTGAGTTTGGTCCTCTACATGGTATTTAGAGCCTTGTAGACTTAGAGGTCTCGAGTTCGAGCACCCTGATTAAAAAATGTTACATTTCCAGCACAAGGCTAAAAGAAGACCTATGCACGGACAACATGCTCATTGTTAATGTCAGTATTAAATAAATGAACATACTATTTGATTGTCCATGACATGATTATATTCAGAGCATGATTTCCAGAATGCATATGTGCTATGAGTCTATGACAGGTTCTCCTTGAACAGAAAGATCAAACATATGCCTCTTATTTGCATGATATATTTGTAACAATATCTTTTCAACGAAAAAGTGTGCAAATCTAATGCTGATTTTTATTTTGTTAGGTACTGTGAGATTTAATCTTGATCCTTTCAGTGAGCATAATGATGCTGATCTCTGGGAGGCTTTGGAGAGAGCCCATCTGAAGGATGTCATCAGGAAGAACTCTTTTGGTCTAGATGCTCAGGTATAAACATGACATCTAATTTAATCTTGATGCCCTATGAGAGCTGATTGTGTTATAAACATGATATCTTAATCATGTCCACGTCCTCGTCTAATGATAGAAGTATTACAATCATGTAGACGTATAATTTGATCAATATCTCCAGGTTTCTGAAGGAGGGGAGAATTTCAGTGTTGGTCAGAGGCAGCTATTAAGTCTTGCTCGAGCATTGCTACGTAGATCAAAGATTCTTGTTCTTGACGAGGCAACTGCTGCTGTGGACGTTAGAACTGATGCTCTTATCCAGAAAACCATTCGTGAAGAGTTTAAATCATGCACAATGCTTGTGATTGCTCACAGACTAAATACCATCATTGATTGTGACCGCATTCTTGTGCTTGATGCTGGACAGGTATGTACACTTGAATTTAGCTTTCTCCAAAATTTCACCATTAAAATTGCCTAGCAAGGTGTAGTAACTGAAATGCAGATAAATTCGTATTCTATAGCCACTTCAATTTAAGTTACCTTCTTTTCAGGTTCTGGAACATGATACCCCAGAGAAATTGCTGCTAAATGAAGATAGTGCATTCTCTAGGATGGTACAGAGCACTGGACCTGCAAATGCCGAGTACTTGCGTAGCTTAGTACTTGGAAGTAAAGACAACATTATTGACAGAGAAAGCAGGCAACGTGACGGCCAGAGGACATGGCTGGCTTCTTCTCACTGGGCTGCTGCCGCCCAGTTTGCCTTAGCGATGAGCCTCACTTCTTCGCAGAATGACCTTCAAAGGTTGAATATTGAAGACAATAACAATATCCTCAAGAAAACCAAGGATGCAGTTGTGACTCTGCAGGGAGTTTTGGAGGGAAAGCACGATGAAGCTATAAATGAATCCCTACAAGAGTACCAAGTTCCGAGAGATAGCTGGTGGTCAGCTCTCTACAGAATCGTCGAAGGTACCAATATTATATAGCCCTGCATAAATATGTCCATCCTCAAGGACTATACATAACATATACACTAGTGATATATGTATGCATGATCTTTCCTGCTTGCCTACATCTTGTAGCTTCTTTACTTACTGGAGATAAACACCTTTTAGCTGTTTCCTCATCAATTCTTGTTTATTTCAGGTCTAGCTGTGTTGAGCCGGTTGTCTCAAGACAAACTCGAACATGATTTTGAAGACAGATCCCTTGACTGGGACGATGTTTAAGTATAGAAGGCGAGCATTGAGTTTCTTCTGATGACAGATAGGAGACATTTTCATACACAGTTATGCTGAACTGATGTTTAGCAGATAATGTCAAATGTATGTATGGCTAGTTCAGTCCAGGCATTCTGTTCAAATAGCAAGAAATTGTACAGAGATGCCTGTCTATTGCTGTAATTATTCGCCATAAGTAATGAAGTCCATTTCGGTATATCACCTCTATATGAACTCACAAGTTATGCATTTGGTAATCTATTACTATATATAAAGCAACAACAAAACTGGCACGTGTCACTACCTCAATTTTTTACAAACAACAATAACTACCCACTAATCCTACAACTGGAAAAAAAAAATACTAATAT
>JAYMTF010003003.1:0-16382 GCA_036897485.1 Pelargonium nanum | reverse complement strand
CACGTCATGGTCTCGAGTGACCATGGTTGGCATCACAAGTGATGACCTCTTAGAGGTGAGGGTCGTCACAGTTTCTTATAATGCAGTAGTTGGTGTTGTTTGTTGCAGGAGAAGAAAGCGCAGTGTGCTGTTGCTTGCTGATCACGTTACGTTTTGGTGGCAGAAAGAACGTCGCCAAGGATTGGAGATGCAAGGAGAAGACCCTAGGAGCTGGAAGATCTGAAATAATGTTATCATATGCGGAGAGCAGATTCGCAACTAGCTCTACTAATGTGATCGGCGGAGGCCCAGTGTCAGATAAGAGTTGGCCTCGTGAGCTATTATGGGCCGCGGACGGGTCCATCAGATCTTTCAATTCCATGCGATCTTGTAATTTAGAAATTGTCACTTTTCCGGGAGGCAATGTCGCTTTTCAGGGACGATGTGGACAAGCTTCTCGGTGAGCTCGGGCTAGAGGAACTTACCGAAGGTGAATTGCGTGACGGAGGACTGAAAGGGAGTAGGTCAATCCCGGAGCGCTTACTAACGGCAACACGATATGAGGAACTTGCGAGCTTGAGCGTATTACTGACGAAATTGTCGGGAAGGAGGATTCATAAATCAGTACCTGAGCTTGATCGAGGCTATTCCCTTGAACGAAAGACGGATGCACGAAAATTAACTGTCCAAATAACTTTGAGATGCTACAAAGCGAATTCTCGTGCCAAGCCTGGGGCTGGAGTCCCCGGATTGACAACCAACAAAACATGCGGCCTTTTTTCTTGAGTCGAGTTCAGTCATGAAAAGAAATAAACCACTGGGACAACCATGCCCAGTTCGATTCTCTCATGATCTTCAGTGAATTTTCATCAGGGAAAGATATAGCAAAGACACTGTGCCCTAATGAATGCACTGAGATGTAGAACACCCCATCGGCCTCAAGAGTATCATAGAGGTAGCTACTAGACACTTGTGCCCGTGATACAACAAGAATGTTCCAACGCAGCTTATCAATTATCGAACGTGATGAAAACCCTAAACAATCATTGCGATCCTGAGTCTGCAGTCATTGTGGAGTTTGAGAGTTCAACGTTTCGCAGAATTAGCTCGACGAATTGGTTGGGAATCATGCAGCTCAGGGCAGGAAACAGTGGAACGCCCATTACGAGAGTTGTATGCCCAGTCAACGGTGAGGTGATACTCCAGTATCGAGGTGCCATTAAAAATGCGCAAAACCCTACCTGCATCTGAACGATTAGGGAAAGAAACAAAGCCAAATTTCCTACCATAGCCATTAGGGTTTCTAGGAACGAAGCAATAGGTTACAGTCGCATGTCGCTTGCTAATATTTTCGAGCCAACGGTAATTCATTGATGGAGGCAGATTACCAAGAAAGAGATTGAAACGTGCGTCCGACTACGGAGGTTGATCACGTTGTCGACGACGATTAGAGACGACGGCAGGCAGACGGGCCCCTGTAACCCTGGCGCAGATCGGCGGCGAGCGGGTAAAGGATTTGCACTCCACCAAGCAATGTTTTAAAAACCGAACCGGAAGGAAAACCGGTGGCATAGGCGGGTCGCCCGGCCAGGTCAATAAAATCAAATTATAAAATAAAAATTACTAAAATATAAGTTTTGTGACTCTAATCCATTCATTTTTTGTAAGAAAATTAAAAAAAGTGAAACTGAGTTCTTTGGTTCTCTCCAATTCATAGAAAGAGAGGAGAAAATTTATAGTTTTGCTCGTGTTTCACAAATCACAAACTCACAATCGTAATATTAAAGCCATGAAACGTACTGATTATTGTCCATCTTTGTCGAAGCACGAAGCAGTACCCGAATTTGCTGAAATATGGCGGTGACCTGCGAAATTTTGGTAAGGCACAACAACTCAGTCCAAGTTTGTTTAGATTTAGTTTACCGTGACAATTTGTGGGAGTAATTTGGAAGTGTTGAAATTATGAAAGATGGAAAATGGAAAAGGGAGTGATTTTGTTTGTGGTGGCTTGGAAATCAAAACATAGAAGTGCAGTAGATGAGATGGTGATTAGGGGTTTTTATTTTTTCAGTCATGTTATGGATTGGGCCCAACTTTTAGGTTGTGACATTCATTTTATATATTTGAGCTTCGGCCATATACATATTATTACTAAACTGATTTAAGAACCAGTCAAACCGGCAACCGAATTCACCGGGTTTGACCGATCTTGACCGAATTTCATCACAAATTCGGGCCAAATATCAGCCGGACCGGAATAGGTACCGAAACCCGGCCGGTCCGGTCCGGTTTTCAAAAGATTGCCGCCAAGAGTTAAAGTTACGGTTTACCATTGTTACCAAGTTAGTTGCTCTTGTTACGAATTGTCCCCTGATGGGAGCAAGAAGCTTTGTGTCTTGTTCACTCTTGTTAATGTTTGCCTCTTGGAGAGAGGCTTGCGCTCTGTAGGGAAGCTTGCGCTCAGAGGTGAGACTTGAGCTCCGCGGGGAGGCTTGTGCTCTGAGGTGAGGCTTGCGCTTCGAGGTGAAGCTTGAGCTTCGCGGGGAGGCTTATGCTCTGAGGTGAGGCTTAAGCTCCGGGAGGAGGTTTGAGCTCTGTAGCTGAGCTCTGTAATTGGTCTCTGTAATCAGTCTCTGTAATTGACCTCTGTAACGGACCTCTGTAAGTGACCTCTACAAGTGGTCTCCGTATTTGTCTTGTAGTGGGCTTTGGGAGTTCCAGAACTTGTAGTGAAATGTGATTGCTTGAACCGACCCGAGCGGCTTACGTGACATTCCGGTGACCACGTGTCACTTTTCTATTGGCTTCGAGACTTATTATTTTTCGGGTAGCATCATTATGAATTTCAAAAAAATATTTTTGAATTAATTTTTCCGACGGCCAAGCTGTCGGAAACACCAAAAATTCTTGTAGTGTTAATTTTTATCTAAGCTTCTCATATGAAATCGACAAAGAGATGTAGAATATAATCACTTGATTGTCACAAGTTTAAGCTGTATTCATAACTATTTGAAATTCATTATAATTTAGTCGAAAAAACGAATGGACAAAAAATTGAATTAATCTCGTAAGACAATATAAATTATTTATAGTATTTAATAAATACAAAAACTCTAGCAAAATTGGGTTGAAATACTAGTATACAAAGAATAAAAGAGCATCAAACAGATAAGGCCTCCACCAAATTAAGATGGATTAAGGTTAGAATTAGTCCCTGTACTATCCAAAACGTTTGGGTTTAGTCCTTGTACTATCAAGTGTTTGGCTTTAGTCCATAGTTCAGCGAAGTGATTGTTTGTAGTCCAAAGTTTGAGGAAAACGTTTGACAGAAAGACATTCCGTCAAATGTATTGACGGAATCCGTCAAATGTGCTTATGTGTAATTATTTATTAATTTTTTTCTTACGTGGAGATGACACGTGTGCTTACGTGGCATTTAAAAAAACTTGAAATTTGAAATTTATCTAAAGTGACATGTGTCATTGCTTGTTGGGCCTTAATATTATTTTATTATACAATAATATAGTTAAACAAATTTACCCTTTAAACTTTATTTTTTCTTCATTTTCATCATCTCTTTCCTCCATGCTTCTTTATCTGCTCATGAATGGAGACGGAGAGAGGACATGGACTGAGATGGTACGGTGGGCTTCAAGAGGCGGAGATGGGCATGAACGGGACAAAAGGGACCGGTGAGTCTCTTTGAGGTGGTGGTCGGAGGAGATCACGACGAGAGAGAAACTGGAGCAGCGCTCAGATCTGCGCAATCTCCGGCGACTTCTAAGTTCCCGACAACAATCGATAGATGCACAAAAACATGGGCTGAAATTTTGGTTTTGTAGTGTGGATTTTGGGTGATTGAAGACCTTTTCCGATTATTGGTGGTTTGGTAGCTCTGTAAAATGCAATCCTGTAAAAATGCTCTATTTTGTATTAAATGCTCTATTTTGGGTCATTAATTTTTTTTCAACTGTAATTACCAAATTTCAATTTCAATTGTTGTTGTGTGGGTTCTAGTTTGTAGTACATGAATCATCCCAGTTTGTGGAACATGTATCATGTAACATGTATTTCAATTTAAGTTTCAATTTGTTGTTGTGTTGATTTGGATTGGTGCCGCACGGTGAAATAGTTGGGGTTAGTGAACTCGTTGGTGTTGATGATGGAGAATCCGGCGGTGTTGGAGGGAGGACAGAAGGTGAAGGGAGAACGGCGGTGTTCGAGAGCGCGGTCGAAGGAGAGAGAACGGCGGTGGCTAACTGAGGAGGTTGAGAACGAAGGGGTTTGAGGTTGAAGAAAGACAGTGGGGATTTGGTCAATTGCTAATGGGCTAAATTGTAATTTGGGTTCATTTTGATGAGTTGGCACCTATTTTGATGAGTTGGCACACACATCATCGCCCCGTAGGAAAAACAATTATTAAAAAATAATAATAATATCCACATCAGCGCACTTGACGGATTCCGTCACTCGATTTGACGGAATGTCCTTCCGTCAAACGATTTCATCTAACTTTGGACTAAATTGAATCAATTTGCTTAACTTTGGACTAAACATAAACACTTGATAGTAGAAGGACTAAACCCAAACGTTTTGGACCAATTAAGATTAAAATGATATAAAAAAGAGATTAAATTATATAAAACTTTAGGTTATATATTATAAGCTTAATACATGGTCTGGTTTTAGTAAATAAATTGAGCTATACAAACTTGGTACTGAAGGCTAGTGGGTAGAGATCAAGAAATGGCAACATGCGTCTTGATAACTTGAAGTCTTCTACTTTTAAGGGTTTCCATCCATCTATATATGCATGCGTCTTGTATTTTTAAGTAAACAATATAATTAAAATGATTTTGATATATAGTGTTTTAGGTTCAATATTGAAGGTCAGTATCCTAAAAAAACTGCTTTGTGGTTTTCTCTCTAAGGAGTGTACTACATTTAGGGCTTTTATAAAGGAAGGCTAGGGTTTCACTTTGGCGGCTAGGGTTCGGATATAAGGCAGATGGGGCTGCTTGGGTACTCTCTATTGTGACGTGTGATGTCTGGTGCGAGTGTTGAATACGTGAGTGAAGGCACAATGACTAGCAGTTGGACGAACAGCAGGACGCCGGGAGAGCAAGTGCGGGGCGTCGGGTTATTAGCAGTGGCCGCGGTTCGTCGAGTCAGTAGTAGCAGCAGCGGCGGACGAGACGGAGGACTTCCGGTGCGTGTAAGGATGGCTGGGACTGGTTCGAATTCTGCTATGGTTAGGGCGGGAGCTTCCTGTTCGGCTGATCTGGGAGTGGATGATGTAATCCGTGGGGTTTAGGACATGGAGGTTGATGATGACGTTGTTGTCATCAAGTATGGATCGGGTGATGTGCCGGTGGTCAAGGGGCCGGGGTTGGTGATCATTTTTGTCCGGCGATTTCTTACGGAGGCGCTTATTAGCTTCACCAACATGCAATAGAGTCGCATGGTTGTGGAGACCGAAACTGGGTGTGACAACAAAGAAACTTTTCGATCATTCTCCGAATCCGAACAAGCAAACTCGATACTTGTTTGAGTTTTATGATGAGGACGATGCAAAAAAAGTTGAACTGCAAGGGCGATGGACATATAATGTGAGGGTACTGATTTTGGAGCGTCTTAAGCCTAGTGATAACCGTTACACTATGGAATTGGGGATGCTTAATATGTGGATCCAGGTTCGGGGTATCCCGATGAATTATGTGTCAGATCGAGTATGTATGAATCTCGGGAATGCAGTTGGACAATTCTGGAGGCAGATCCGCTAAACTTTCGGGGAGGGTGGGGGTCGTATGCTCGAATTCGTATTCGGTTCGATACTATGAACCTACTGCGTAGGAAGGCCAGATTGGAATTTGCAGATATCAACTATCACGATATTCGGTTTCAATACGAAAAACTACCAACTTTCTGCTAATACTGTGGTAGATTGGGTCACATTGAGAAGGACTGTGAGCGTTTCAAGGCTACTAAGAACCCGAGTCCAGACAGAGCTTTTGGTACATTGTTGATTGCTCCTAAGGGAAAGAGAACGACAATAAGGGCGCAATGGGTTTGTTCTGGACTTGATCAACCTTGGGATTCGGCGGAGGTAGCTGATGAATCTCCAATAACTCCGGCTTCTTAGGATGCGTATGAGACTGGTAAATTTTTTTTTCATTTACTAAACGGAAGAGAGGGACGGTTTCTGTGGAGGAAGGCTCTGAGGGACAAGTGGAAGATAATGTGGCAAAAAACATGCAAATTGCGAACCTGCCTGCTCAGGTTCGCCAAGGACTATGATAGGGATTCAGGGAGGCTTCCGTGAATGGGCCAGGTCACGAGTAAGCCGGAGGAGTTGGAGTCTGGTCCGACAGGTGCAAGTAGCGATTTTTCGGTGGATGCTTTTGGACATCCGACAGATCGGAGGGGAGGGTTTACCCAGTGCCTCTAATTTTGATTATTTTTACGTACTAGATTTGGTAGGGTACGTGGTTTTGGGATCGTTGCTTTGGTGTTATTTTACATTAGATGTTGCTTTATGTTGCTCTAGTTTTTTTGTTTAGAGTTGATTTGAGAGTTTACTTCATGTAATGTTTTGCATGATCAATAGAGTTTCTACTTTCCCTTAAAAGAAACTTAGATATGTATTGATTTCAAAAAAACAAAAACTTTTTTTTAAGGGGAAAAAAACTTAGATGTTTATTTATCTAATTATATGTATTTTAAAAATTGAATACAATACCTTACAATAAAAAAAAGAATACAATATTATAATCCTAATCAAAATTTGAGATCACGCGGGTTGCACCGTACACCTAACTCGACCCTCACACAAATACACAATAGGTCTGTTTTGTTTTAAATAAATGAAAACAAAAAGGAAAAAGAAAAAGAAAAAAGAGAGATCGTTTCCTTTTCCAAAACAAATAAAATAAATAGGAATTCCTATCAAATATATATGCTGTTCTTGATTGTTTAGCGACTATAGAGAAATTGGATCGCTAGGGTTTATTGTTGGTGTTGGGGAGCGAAGCAAAGCAAATCAAAATGCCTCGTACGATCACCATTGACGATCTGGTAGACAACGGGTGGTTGCCAGAAGCAATGGAAGGTGACGATCACTTTGGGAACCATTTAATCACCAACGAAGAAGCTCGAATCCATACTCGGAAGATCAAGGAGAGTGAAGTATGTATAATTTAATTTTGTAAATTCTTATCTATCTCTCAATCTATTTTCATAATTGTATAATTGTGTGAATTCGATGATTAGGGCTTTGACGTTGATGAAATCCCCAAATGCTACTACTGTGGCCTTCGGCGTCTCTCCGATTCTGTTGTGAAACACAACATGAAGGACTTCAGGAGGTACTGCGTTGTGGCGCTGAACCACTACAACGCCACGAAGGTACTGCTTCATGATGATGATGATGATGACGATGATGATGATTTTGTGGTTAATTTGAGTGGCTAATTAATAAAAGTATTATTAATTTGTAGAATGCGAGTTTGGAGTTGGTGGAGGTTTTGAAGGTGAATATGGATCGGGAAGATGATATACAGTACTATATCACATTCACAGCCAAGGATAAGGATTCGTCTTCTGGAACTTACCAAGCTAAAGTGGAGATTCCCTTCTTCAACAGCAAGTCCGGCAAAGTTACTGTCTTGATTTGTAGGCCTAGGCCCTCACATAGGTACTTACTTGTATAATTCTTCAAATACACAACAATCTAAAGTTCATTGGGGCGGGTGTGGCCTTAATTCACAATTCATTCAGGAGATGTCCCCTCACATATTAACACTCAACCAAGCGAATGAGACATGCTCTTGTGATACTATTTTTATTTTATCAGTAACGGGACATCATACTCGAAGTAACAATGTTTCTCACTCCCCAAAGGGAGCATCACCCTAAACCCCACCTCACAAATCCCACCCTATACCGTCGACAAGGAGGCTCGAACTTGAGACCTCAAAGTGAATACAAAGTGTTTTAACCACTTGGCCCAACATGTATCGGTTATTGTGCTACTATCTTGTGCTTTTTGGACCATTCTCTCTTTAATCATATTTTCTATATCTCATTTCTTGACATCCTTCCTTTCTTGAGTGTATTGCGAATCACATTTCTTTCTTTCTTTTTATAACCATCTGTTTATGTTTTGATATCGTATATTTATGAATAGCTTATTCTGTTGTTGTGTTCTATATGGTAATAGAATGAAATGGATAAAAATGTCTTGTTGTATGTCTATTAGCAAGCATCAACATCATCACATCCATTCATCTTTGTGGTTAATTCAAGTGATTGGTATTAATGACATCCTTTGTGCTACCTTCAGGTGACTTGAAGGTTTTGCTGGTGAGGGAACTGACACATTCTTCAAGCTCCTTGAAGTAACTACTACTTATTAGAACATGGCTTTAATAATGTCCATCACATGACTACTTTTAATTATGTTATATTGTGTCAGTTTTATCATCTATGTTGACAAGTAAATGATATAAATTTTAGTATTTGGAAATTAACTTGGATTGCTTGAACTTGTTGGTTGTATGTTCCTCCCCAAAAGGTAGGGAAAATTATATGATATGTGAGTGAATTAAACCAATCCAATTCCAACTTCTGTTGGAGTTGTTTTGGGTAGACTTAGATTTCTTGAATTGTATACTAATTACTAAATTAGTAACTATGGTAGTTGGGTAAAGACCAGAAAATGAATTGTGTTACATAGACTACCATTTGCTATATAATGCGCACCTTATCTTGTGCCTGTTTTGTTTGAAAAGCAATTAACTTATGTAGTGAAAATTGTATGTTATGTGAGAGAATGAAACCTATCCAATTCTAAGGTTTGCTGGATCTGTTTTGGGTAAACTTGGATTGCTTGAACTTGTATGTTGCTCCCCTAATGTGATAGAGTGGAGCACAAGTTAGGAGGGAACTACTTTGAATCCTCATCTTGTATTGATGTTCAATTGCCTTACATTCCCTTACTATAGTAATTTTGGCACAACTATTGTTAGGATTGCTTAGGAGTACATGTAATTTACAAATAAGTGTCTGATTCTTTAGAGGTCCACTATTATATGTTTTGTTTTCTAGTTATCCTCCTGTTTTCCACCAACAATTATCTGCAAGTGAATGTCATGTCACATGTATACTCTTCCTAGAAGCGTGCATTTGAGGAGAAAGTTCGTTTGAATATCGCCGGGGATCAGTGGTTCATTAGTTCACTTCTAAGCTGTCTTTTATTGATCGCAACTTGTTGCCTATTACCTCGGCTAGTTTTCCTCTACTCATGGGGCGTTTGAAGGCATCCAACCGTGGGAAACAATGGATATCCCAATGAATTTAAAATAGTATGAATGGGGTTTCGACCATCGTTTCTCCATGGTTCACTTCCAATGGAAGTGTGGTAAGGTTTTTATTGGGTCAAAGAGTGAGGCGTTTGACCAGCTTCCAGCCACCCCATTCTGATATGTTGATCTTCTAGCGATATGGCTAGTTGTGTAGGATTTGATAGGTTTTACTCCAAAATAGGGTTGTTCAAATATAATCCGGACCCGCGAATCCATAACCCGCTCCGGTCAAAACCCCAACCCGCAGATCCGCTAAGCTTGGGCGGCCCCTAATATAACTTTGGACTGTGGGATCGGTGCGACCCACGGTGTCAATATGCCTAACCCGCGGGTTGGTCATGCATAACATTAGTTTCTTACGCATCGTAGTGAGCATCATTAGTTTCTTGTGCATGGTCGACTGTAACATTAGTTGCTTTTGCGTGGTTGAGTGTACCATTAGTTGTTTTTTCTTCGTCGAGTGTAACATTGGTTGCTAGTACTTTATTGGGGTTGTTTCCCTCAAGCGCTCGTGATGTTAGTCATCAATCTTGGTCGGGGTGAGCGTATCATTGTCCTCCAAGCGTCTGAGAGACCAGTCACCGGTCGATGTATGGAGCGATCTTTTATCATGCTTCATGTTACGATGTTATTCCTTTGCTACTCGTTGGTGGTCCAATCATATTTGTAGTCTCTCCGTGGTCTGGAAGTTTTGCTAGCTCGGGCGTGCGCTCTTCTTTTTTGCTTGTTGTCCGGTTCCGTCTTCTTCGTTTGTTCAAATCGGATTCACCAAATGTTGCTCAACAGAGAGAGTTGGTCGAGGATGTCCTAAGCATGCTCTTGGTACCTGCAGATAAGCTCTCCCGAGTAGGAGACCCCTCCGATGCCCAAATTAGTGGGATCCAATGGTTTTCATAGGTTTTCCAGGTAATCAAGTCCTTGCATTCTCTATTATGATTGTCCTTCTCAAATATCCATTGACGGTGTACTTTGACCTATTTTTCCTCTCTTTAGCTTTAGTTGGCGGCATTACTTTCCAGCTTAAGTCCTACAGGCTTAATAGGACCTAATAAATTAAAACTAAACTCGTCGTAGTAAGCGAGCAAATAGTGAGCATGTGTTCGTAGTTGGCAAGAAATTAGTTATTAGCGAGCTACGTGCGAGCCAATTGGGAGCAACCGGCTCGCCTTTTTCAACTATGCTTGGTGAACTCCTTGTTATTAGCAGCAAATAGTGAGAGCACATACATAAATGTGCTCACTACATATGCGAGTATGGCTTTGTTGGTATTAGCTCGCAAATTTTATTTTCGCGCACGTCTATTTTAGAATTTGGACTTTGGTTGTACAATTGCTTATAATAGCTGCTACAACAGACAAATAACATACTAACATTTATCGTAACGTTGATTGAAGTATGGAAGTGAGAAAGTTGAGATAGACAAAGTAGACTGAAACCATTAACAATATGGTTGCAACAATAATCATTCCAAAACATAACATTAGAAAGGAACTGTTTTTGGTAATATCAATTAAAGCTAACACAAAACATAATTTAAATATGATAGTTGTGAATTCAATTAGTAACTGTTTTTGGTAATATCAATTAATCCTAGCTAGTACAAAACATAGAATATAAATAGGATAGTTGTGAATTCAAACTACTAGTGTATGTTAGGGTACGAGGCACGAACGAGCCAAGACGGACTCCCTCTGTCGATCCTCCCCATACCCCACGATCAACACAGAGTGTGCCCCGAGAGGAATGCGATCATCGTGGGGCCAAGAATAAATATCCTAGCGCATACAAAAAATGATTAATATTCTAACCTGAATTATGTAAACGCAAAAAACGTAAAAATAGAATAAGGAGTGCAACTAACATTAGGTCCAAGATCAGCGAAGGACTTATCGGCATAAATGCATGCTGCCACAGGTTGTTGATAAACCGCCCGAAGAAGGGAGACCTCGTCCCCATTGTCCAATTCCGTGTAGCTTCCAATGGGGCAGACAACTTGCTGCTCAAGTATAAACAAAATTATAATCCATGATTAGTTGAATAAAACTGTATAAACAAATTATATTAACAAATTTGAAAATTATAATTAATTACATCTCGGTTGCTTCTTCTGCAAGGTTGCTTCCTCCCGACAAATGGATAATCTGCTTCCCTCCTGATTCCCTTATTTCTGATAATGTACTGGAAAGCGACGTTGTGGCTTGAAGTGTAACATTCTTTTTCCCCGGGCCTCACGCAGTCGATCAGCTCCTGGACAGACAATATTTGAAGATCCTCGCCATCAAACTCGATTTTGTACTTTGCCGAGACAGAGTTGCATCCACTGAATGTCCAGCAGGTAACTATATATATATATATATATATGCATAGTCATTAACAAATAAAAATTGAAATTAATCAAACAAAACAGTTGAGGCTTTTTTTTTTTTTATAAACTCACCAGATTTTTGCTTTCTTACAGGGGGCAAAACACCCTTTTTTGACCAGTCCCAAGAGCTCGGTAGATCAGACGGTACGTGCTACAATTAGAATTAAACGATAAATAGATAAATAAACTAACTAACTAATAATGAGAAGTCTAGTTACTACTTATTACACTTAAACGAACATTTTGGGATGTCATTCTAACTCAAATTCAGTTGATCTCAGTGACCGAACAAAGCACGGGCCGAGGTTGGGGCAATCCCGATCGGGGTTGAGACAAGGATCATAAAACCCGCCTCGTTAATTACCATCTCTATACATCCAAAATTTTTTATTTGAGAATGAGAATAAACAACCATAATGGAAATGAGATTCTTATCAATCATAGTTGGACTAGTTTTAGTTTCTAATTGAAAGTGTAAATTAACTAGTTGATCCAATTCATTTTCTAACAAATTCTTTAGTTTTGTAAATAAATTATCAACATGCAATTGAGATGACAAAGATTCTTATTATTCTCCCACTTTAATTGAATCAAATATCATTTTCTTTGAATGAAAATGGCAATGATTCTGGTTGACATTTTCATTCCAAGGTGATATTTGGTTCAATTCAAGTGTTCCAATAGTTGTTTGTTTGATATACCTGAAGAGAGAGTTTATTAGAAAATAAAATTGATTTGATTATTCATACTCCTAGAAAATATTTAAATAATAATGTAAAAAATGACAATTGGAGATTAGTGAATTACTATATAATAATGTAAAGAAAACATTAATCTTCTTTTTAAGGATCAAATATTAAATAGGATAATTTGGTAATGCAAATTAATGTAATGGGTACTTACAATATAGGTTCTTTTAGTGCTGAATAGAGCAGCATCATTGGGATGTCCAGGCATATTTTCTGTTAATAAAATAAACCATAGTTACAGGTTAGTATCTTTAAATTGATTTCAATAAAGAAAAGAAAATGACTAAATGTTGTTTAGGCTAATTACCAACACTAGGCTCTAGCTCAAATGAATTGATTGTTATGAACAAAAACTATGTCTCTGTTGATGCATTTATAGCATACAAGTAACATTGGGAGTGATCATGCACTTCCAATGTTACTCATGCTCACACTTTTTTCATTTCGGGTCAAAACAAAATTCAGCAAGAAGTGGTTAAAAAATGTTTGGGGACCAAATTGTGTCAAAACACTAAAATTCGAGGACCAATTGATTCTTTTACCATTTTTTTATTGGAGTCAAGTTTAACATAACTTGTGAAGACATATGAACTTTGGATTAAAATATTTATTTAGATAGAAATTCACATGAAAATAAATACTAGCTTATTCATAATTTTGTTTCTGCTTTAGGTTAATTTTATTTTGGGGGTAATTACACAATTCATGTGGTTTTATTCACAAACAGATAATTACCTAATTCAAAAATGCTAAAATGGAGTTGATTCGACTCATTTAACATTAGATGAGTCAGACACTCAAAATTACGTAGTTTTGAATAAGTGACTGATTAAAATATCAAAACTACGTAGTTTTGACATGAATAAAAAAAACCTAAAACTGACTAACTTCATTTTCTTTCTCTCTTCTCTGTCTTTCTCCCCATGAGCAATCCACACAACTGCACTTCTACATCTTTTCACTTTGCAAACACATTACAAAATTATCATCAAATTCAACTAGAATAACGAACACTATTGCTATTGTGATAATTTAACTTCAATTTTAATAAAAAGAACATTATAGATATTATGGTTAGTAGCTAACAATTGACCAGCTATAAAGTTCAATTTGTAAAATTGTTTGCTGATAACTAATAGCTATGGTGTTCATTTAATTCTAATTGAAATTGATGATGATTTTGTAATGTTAATGATCCAAATATTGGCCATTAAAATTGTTAATGACTATATATATTTTTGAAATATTAATGACTATTATGTTCATTTTATTAGATTTGAAGTTGACTGATAACAATAGGTATAGTGCTCGTTCTATTCTAATTGAAATTGATGATGCTTTTGTAATGAGTTGGTAGAGCAAAAATATGTAAGAGTGCAGTTGTGTGGATGCTTACTGGGAGGAAGAGGGAGAAGAGAGAAAAAGAAAATAATGTCAGTCATTTATAGGGTTTTTTTATACATGTCAAAACTACGTATGATGCTACTCGAAAAATCATAACTCTCAGAACGAATGACATAGCAACACGTGGCGGCCAAATGTCACATGAAAATAAAACTAGCTGATGCTACCCAAAAAATCATAAGTCCCAGAACGACTCACAAGGCGACACGTGGCAGACCAATGTCACCCGAGTCACCCGACCCGGGTCCAAGAAGTCAAATTGTAGGTCAAACCTAAGTCATGTCACAACACTTCTTGGCTTGAACAAATCAACCAAGGCATGCCTCAACTCATATGGAAGCTTGGAGAGATCACTTTAGTAGGCACCTACACCCTACACAAGGCATCCAACCCAGGCACCACAAAACAAGTCAAACAACACAACACAGGCCAGACGCCACAAAATATCCCAGGCGACACAACATAGGCTAGACAACATGAAAATAGATCAGGACCCTATGAAAGGCTTCATGAGCATATCAAGCCCTCAAGAAGGCCTCAAGCCTTAGGCCATCTAGCCTAAGCAAAGAGTCATAGACCCCATAGATGGCATCCCAAGAATTGACCTTACGCACAAGCTAGGCCTCACAGGCATGGATGGCGCGACAATTTGCCCCAATGCCGCGACAATTGACCCTATGAAGGCCAGTTAACGCATAGGAGAGTCAGTCAACGAAAGTGTACCCTCTCTAATGTCGCGGTAATCAGCACCAATGCCGCGACATCGGACCCTACGCAAAGCTGGTCAACGCCCGATAGGGCGAGTCAACGAAAGTTTACCCTCACCAATGCCGCGACATCGGACCCTGCGGATTCGTACCCTGCACAAATGTCGCGACATTGTATATAGATGCCGCAACATTGGGCACAGATGTCGCGGCATTGGTTCGTCCTCAGCACTCATTAGCATGTTTTCATGCCCTGGCACCCAACGGTCGAATCCCCTCAAGTATGGATGATACCCTACAACTTCACACACCTCAATAAGGCTGAACAAGGCTTCCGCCTCGCCGGATCACCTTCAAGGTGCTCCAACAAGCCCTCACAACATCAACACTCTCATACACCCATGACAATGCCTTGCGAGGCACTAGCTCACAATGAGTCAGATGATTCATCACATCTCACAAGAGGCATAGGGGACACGCCCGCCTTACCGGCACGCACGAGCAACGCTTCCGGAGGAAAGGAGAAGCTGAACACTGCAAATGGGCTAGATGAGCACAATGGGCCAAATGGGCCTTAATGGTCCTTCCATCTTCACCAGCCAATCAAACGTTGACAATTGACACACGGTGGTATGAGCTTATAAATACATCCCTCTTTCAAAGAGAAAGGGATCTCATTCTCAAGCTCATTTCTTATATTTTCTTATCTCTCTAGACTTTCTCTCTCTAGAAAAACTCACTACAGCTCTACTGTTACCATACAAGGACTTACTCTCATACCTGAGGCGGAGTCCAACCCCACCACAGGTATTCGTTCCTTTGTTGTGTTTCTCTTCTCATAGGCAACAGGTCTATGCAAGCTACCTTAGTTTGGAAGTGGATTTAAGACTTAATACCATATACACTACACCTTATACACTACACCCTATACACTATACTCTATACACCATACCTAAGCACTCAAGACTTAACAACTGGACACTTAGAATAATTTGACAAGGACTTGGAAACTAGGCTAGACACCCTTGCTTACGTGGACAAGAAGACTCTACAACAACATACATTCCTAGTTTGTTTGTGTTGACCCAAAGTCAACACAAATGCATCACTAGCTTATTCATAATTTTGATCCTGCTTTAGGTTAATTTTGTTTTGGGGTAATTACACAATTCGTTCATGTGGTTTTGTTCACAAAAAGATAATTATCTAATTTATAAAAGAGTAAAATGGAGGTGAGGCGACTCATCTAATACTAGATGAGTCAGACACTCAAAACTACGTAGTTTTGAGTAAATGACTAATTAAAATAGCAAAACTACGTAATTTTGACATAAATATAAAAAAACTTAAAACTGACTAACTTCATTTTCTTTCTCTCTTCTCTGTCTTTCTCCCCATGAATTCAATCCACACAACTGCTCTTCTACATCTTTTCACTTTGCAAACACATTACAAAATTATCATCAAATTCAATTAGAATAACGAACACTATTGTTATTGTAATAAGTTAACTTCAATTTTAATGAAAAGAACACTATAGATATTATGGTCAGTAGCTAACAATTGATCAGCTATAATATTCACTAGCGAATAACCCGTGAGTTGCATGGGTGAATTAAAATTTATTATAATATTAAATATACAAAATAATAATGTTTTCAAATAAAATAAAGTAATATAATTTAATAAATGTATATCTCATACTTACATTATAGGCTTTATTGCACTAATCGCACACAAATAATATAATTATTGTTATTTTTAATGTTGTTAGCAATTAGTAATGTGATGAATTAATATTATTATGAAATAATTA
>JAYMTF010003002.1:0-16382 GCA_036897485.1 Pelargonium nanum | reverse complement strand
GAAGTCTAGGTACTAAATTGGGCGAAATAAAGGAATAGGTACCAAATTGGGTTTTTGAAAAAAGTCTGGGTATTAAGAAAACCTTTAACCCTATTTAAAACTATAATTGAGACACATCCCCAATTAAAAAAAAGAAAGTAAAATGGTGCATAATCAAATTCCTACTGCGTCACCTCTCTCTCAAGGCGACAGATTAAAGTAAAAATAAAAATCGCATATTTCCTATTTTCTCTCAGATCTACCATCATAATCCCAATATTAATGTCTTAATTTTATTTTTGGCACGTTAATCCAAAAAATTAACGTAATTTTCACGTAATTTAGAGCCAACTATATAAATTTTCCTATAACACAATTGATCGATTTGATTCAGTGAAACATAGTTGGGTGGTGTCTTCTTCTTCTGTGTATTGAATGATGTGGAGCTCGATAGCCAATTTGAAGGAAAATCTCAACAAGATTGCGCACGATGTTCATGACGACGACGATGACGATGCAGAGCAGCACGAGATCTATAGCCCCATCAATGGCCATGCCTCTGATCGGAGACTCTCCAACAGCTTCGCCCACTCCAAATCGATTTCCCGCTCTCCGGTCGCCAATGGGTCTGATTCGCCGTATAACTCTGAGGTTCCCTCTTCTTCTCCTGGCCCTAATTGTGATTTTGTGTGTGTAGATTTTGTGCTGTCTTGGGTTGATTTTGGCCTGTTGTTGTTCTTAATGTTTTTGTGCGTTTAGGTTTTTCTTGAATTAGGTTAGGGGTTTGAATGTGCTTGATGCGTGAACTTGTAATTGGATAAATGACCTTGATTTCTGAATTTTACATACCTTAGGTTGAATTTGGCATTGGAGCTGGGTCTTAGTTGACAAATTTGTGCTCTTGGGTCAAATTTAGTTACTCTAGTTTTGAAGAGGAGTTTTGATCACTGCATGCTGTTGTGAGTTTAATAAGTTTGTTTCAGCAATCCATGATGTGCATTGCATGATTTGGAATTGGTTTTGTTCAGAATGTTTATTGGATGCCCTTCTTTATGCTATTGTAATGACTATTGAAGTAGAATCGATTTCAGGAATCTAATGTGAATAGGACTTAGAAATTTCATGGAACTGGTAAATGCTTTAACATGATGTGTTCTTCAGTATCAAAGCCTCTTAGGCATAAATACGATGTTATGTAATTAAAGATCATGCATCACTAGGCCTTATTAATAGATCCATTCTTGCTGCCATCACTAGCTTATTATGTTTAACTACCTACTTAAATGGATTTTGCCCAAATTTTTTCTGATATTTGGATTTCAGCTTTATTATTATGCTCCATGTATGATCTCATAACTTATTCTCAGTAAAATATTGACTTGTTAATGTCTGACATAATAATGACTCTACTTGCCGAAACACAAATGTAACATGTTGATCCCTGTCATCTTTTGCTCAGAATGATCATTTTAAACCCTTCCTCACCATCTCCTCCAAAATGCCATATATATATTGGGTATATATGCAGATTTCCCCCCTAAGACTTAGAAATGCATATTGGAAACAATAAAAACAGAACTTGTACCCCCATGCATCCATATATAATATCGCTTTGATTCCATGACATAAAATGTTTTGAAGTGGAATTGTTTACACTTATTTTTAAAGTTGGGTCTTTAATATCCTGGTATAAGTTATTGTAACCTTTATTACCATTATATGGGTACCATATTTGAAACTTTGGAGGCTAAGTGTTGAATTTACTGGGAAATCAATATTCCTCGTTCATATGTATTGTATCAGTCACCATTATTTAGATTAAACCTAATGTACTGCATTCTTTTCAATTTGGATAATATTCAGACTCCCTCTTTTACCTGTGAAACTTTGTAGGGGTAGTGCTTTTTCTTATCCTCTTTCTAAATCACATTTCCGAAAGTGATGCAAAACTAACCTTTTGTTATGATCTGATAAAATGATAGAGTATTGACAAACAAACAGTTATATTATTAATGATGAGGTGTTTGTGTCGAAAAGTTTTCTGTATCTATCTTCAATTTTGAAAGAATAGTGACACAAACAATTTTATTTATTGCTCATCACTCTTTCACAAAAAAGAAAAAAAAATTGTGCTTAATTTGAAAATTGTCAGTTTTAGTTTAGTATTAATAGGAGCTTGTATAATGAATGAAAAGTATTTGAATCTCGTTGGTAAACCAGACTTTGGCATCATGCTGGAGGTTCTGACTAGGGAGGTATGTCGTGGTAGTTGCAAGTTGTTCTAGTTTCAAGTTGTTCTAGTTTCAAGTTAATTCCTTGGTTATTATGCCTTTTACCTCTAGCTAGTTTGATTGTTGATCATTAATTATATTGGGTAAATGATTGTTCTAATTCCTATTTCGTATTTCTGGTAGATCGAACAATTCAAAGCAGAGATTAAGAGACTACGGGAATCAGAGGCAGAAATTAAGGCACTATCAGTTAATTATGCAGCTTTATTGAAGGAGAAAGAGGTGATCTTCAAGCTTTGTGATTGATTTTGTTTGTATACAATATGCTATCCTAGAAATTCAATTCATTAGGTTAATTTATAATACTTCCTCGTAGAAAAAAAATGATTTTCTTATTTGATGCTAGCTTTAAAACTAGTTGAGATCTGAAATACCAAGAATGAACATTGTGTCTCCCCTTTTATTTTGTCGAATGGGCATCACCTTTTTTTTTTGTGTGAAATAAAATCTAATTTTTCTAGTTTTCATTTCAATCATCATTCTCATTACCTCCCATTATATTCCAATTCCATTCCCTCTTAATAAAATGGGAATGGGATTGCCACCTCTAAATGATTAAATGCCAGTAAACTCATGCCAACATAATCCAAACGAAACTTATGTGAGTATATGGTGTACCTTACCCCTATCCATCACACTCCTCATAGATATAGAGTGCTTTAATTTAGAATTGTTTACTCTTTCCAGCCTGTTTCACCTTCCCTCCATCCCCCTCTGCCCCTTTTTGCTCCTTATTTCTTTCTGCTACATCCTATTCATACTAGAATGACAGATCCACTGTTATTTCTCCCGTAAATATAATTTATAACCCTTGCAAATCTTGCTTAACCCTACAGTATATTTGTAGAATCTTATAGGGTAAGCCAAGTAAAGATATGCATTTATTGAAACACTCCATGCTCTCAACCAGATGGAGATTTCATTTTTTGGCCTTCATAGTAATTCTCTCTTTTGACGTCTTGAGTATTGAACGTCGTGTTTTTCAGGTGCATAGCACAATTATCATAGGGCGAATGGTATTTCTTTTTATGTATCTGGAAGACAGAGCATTTTATGAATATTTTTGCTACTATTAAGTTCTGCTGTCCATTATGAAAAACAGAAATGTAAAAAAATTAACAAGTTCTAGTGGCCGTCATGACATGCTATATATGGTTTAACCTTTTCTTCTCTCTCTCTCTCTTGTGTGTGTGTGTGCGCGCGCTACAATCAGCACACCTTTTTCTCAAAAAGTTCTTGTAATAAGGCCTCTGCATAGTTTTCATTCATCATCTGCCATTTTAATCATCCTTTTTTACTCATTTGACAGGATCGGATTATCAGATTGAACGAAGAAAATGGATCACTTAAACAGAATCTTGATGCAACAAATACTGCTTTGAGTGCATCTAGGAATGGAAGTTTCAAATCATCAGCAAATAATGTGAATGCACTCAAGGTTGTAATTCAACTATTGAAATGTGCTTTTTGTCCAAGAGCACAGTATGTTTACTTGGAATCATAAACTAGTTGCCATGTTTTTTTACTATCTATGTTTAGTCCTGTTATAGTAAAAGAAAAGTGATACAACTTGGAATGCTTAATTGGATTTGCTTGGTCAAATTTTAATTCGCACACATTTGTTGTATGATTGTATTACTTTTTCCACAATCTTCATAACTATTCCATACCTTATCTGTTGTGTTGCAAATTAATAAATGGCACAATTCACTGTTTCATGTTCAACTTTAACTAAGGTGTGAGATATTTATTTCATTGGTTTTATTTTTTTGAACTTTTTGCCTGTTATTATTTATCATTCAATGAATTTGCCCTTCGCATAATGTTATGCTTTGTATTCTTATTATAATTAGTTAGAGAGAGGATTTCACAGTATGATCCTTGAAAGGTATCTGAAGCTTATTCAAATAAAACATTAAACTTTTTATTGGCTACTTGCTAATTGGCTTGGTATTTCCATAGGGGACTGGTGATCAATCTCCCATCAGACAGCCTAAATTTGGCAGTCAAGTGAAGAACCGGTCTACTGGAAATCAAATACACAATGGTGTTGTTGCCAAACAGGATGGGTTAAGCAATGGAATCAGACATGGTTTTCAACCTGATGTTAGCCAAACTAGTATGGAATCAGAGCATCTAAATCTTCTGGGAAAGGAAAAGGTAATAGCACCTTGTATTTTGTTACACAATAACGTAACACAGACTCTTTATCAGAGATAGTTTGTAGTTAGCTCTTTGTCTGCAAAGTTAGCATGTATATAACCTTTGGTGTGAAGTGCTCAACGCTTAAACTTCTTTCCTTATAATTGTATTGCTAATGGATATTTTATCTTCTTTTTACAATGTTTTTCTGTATTGAATGAGCTTGACAAGGATATTTGAAATGCCTTCTAGGAGCTTGCAGATTTGCTAGATGAAAAAAACAGGTCTCTGCAAGCAGCACAGGCTACTCATGAGTTACAAATGAAGCAACTAAAGATGGAACTTCAAAAGGAACGTGACAAGTCAGCAAATATACTAGAGAAATGGCAAGGTAGTTTTTCCCACACTGGTAAATCCAATATGGTTACTCCTGCGAGTCATCTTAAGTCTTTCTTTTTTCCTTGGTTTGCAGAAGAACACAAGTGGAATGAATCCTTGCAGGAGGAGCTTAAATCACTAAAAATGGACAAGGAAAAAGTAAGTTCTTGTTGTTCAGAGCAAATGATTAATGTAGTCTTCCAAGACTACTACATTTCATTGCAATTTGAATGAGGAAAAGACATTGCTAAACTGAGATGGTACATTTCTTCTGTGAAATTTAATAGATTTGTTTGTTGTAAATATTCCTATGAAGGTACTTTGGTTTGGTGGCCTATTTTAGCATGTTACAGGGTTCTAGATTGTGTTTGGGAATTTTCAGGAATATTTTCTTACAAGATACATTCATGGACGTTGTGTTTAGCTTGTTACGAATTACATGTTTGTGTCATGCATGTTGAATATAACACCATATGTTTTGCTGAATGTGTAGTACCTTCCCTAAAGTTATGCTCTGCATTTTCTGCTGATTTTGTTGTAGCATTCTGGTGATGCTACATCTGTTGGGATTTCCATATATTTATTTGTTTGAGTTGACTAATTTTATATATTTCTTTGTTCCTGTTCTTGCTTTCCAGCTGATGTGTTCTTTATGTGAGTTTTTCTTTACTTTGGGCAGTCCTTTTCAGAGATGAGCAAAATACGTAATGAATTGAATGAAAAACTATCAGAAATCAGAAGATTGCAGATGGAGCTGAATGGAAGGCAGGGTGAAGATGTAGATAATGTAGTTGAGAAGTTGAAAAGAGTTATTGCAACTTTGGAAAAGGAAAATTCTAATCTTAAGGTAGTGTTTTTAATTTTTTTTTAATCTTCTTAAACACTTAAATGTAGAAATGTGTTATTTGCAGTACGTTATATAAAACAATTTGTATCATGATGAATTGAGTCTCCTCAAGTGGTCTAATGCTAACTCATTTGATTCAGATGGAGAGGAATGAACTTGAATCTACTTTAAAACTGGGCAGGAGCTCTTCTACGGCAAAAATATCTCCAATCATTCCAGAGAATTTGAATAGGCATCCAAGTAGTTTGGATGAGGTGAACCTCTTATAGCTTTTAGGAAATGTTCTTTTTATATTTGTTCGCATGATTAAAGCATTTCTATCAATCTTCCTTGTGTGTAACTGATTATATCAATGCAGAAATTCGATCCGTCTGGAAGTTTTCCTGGTAAAGAAGAAATGGAACTATCTTTGCAAAAATTGGAGAAGGACTTGAAAGATGCATGCCGAGAAAAGGATAAAGCACTACAAGAATTACTCCGTCTTAAGCAGCATTTGTTAGAAAAGGTTGTGTATCCCTTACTCTTCTTATTTTATTCAGCTGTGTCAACTATGTTTCACATCTCTGTATGGCATGCTGATTATAATACAACCACCTAAGAATTTACTTGTCTTAAGTAGCATTGCTATTTTTACAATTTGTCAGTTGCTAGTTCTTAGTTAACGAAGAATTAATCAGTGCCTATAACAGAGTCAATCTAGCTGCCAGTCCTTGGAGGGTTTTAGCATCTTTGTATTATTGTAAATTGAATTAGTGTGAATTTTTTTATGCTAAACGTTTACACATAATCTGGACATAGATCTACTGCAGTGAGGATATTTGTCCTATTGCATTATATGTGGTTGATAAAGTTTGCAATTGGTCACTATAGATAATGGAGCTCTAATAGACTTGTAATTTGGATGCCAATAGTTTTAAATACTGTTTAAATCTCTCTCTTTCTCTGTGTGCGTGTGTGTGTGTGTTGGAGTCTGCACATGCCACATGGGGGTTCCTTGCTAACCTTGATGAGTATATGCAGTCAAAATAATGATGATTCTCTTACTGCCCATATGGTACAGGAATCTGAAGAATCTGAAAAAATGGATGAGGACAGCAAAATCATAGAAGAACTTCGAGAAACTAATGAAATTCAAAGATCCCAAATATTACATTTGGAGAAAGCTTTGAAGCAGGCTATTGCAAGCCAGGAAGATGTTAGGATGGCCAATATAAATGAACTTCAAAAGTCTAAAGAAATTATTGATGTCCTAAATAAAAAAATTTCAAGTCTGATGGGCACAATAGATGCTAAAAATGTTGAACTTCTCAATCTTCAAACTGCTCTTGGCCAGTACTATGCTGAAATTGATGCCAAGGTAAATCAGCTTCCCATCTTTTGTGATGAAGCAGTGGGGATATATGGTCTTCAGAGTTTGATTTTATTGTCATTTCTATTCATGTTCAGGAACGGGTTCAAAGAGATTTAGCTTTGGCGAGGGAAGAATCAGCAAAACTTTCTGAGCTTCTGAAAGTATGTACTCCCTTTCACTTCCTTAATATGAGTGTGACTTTCGAGTTTTCTTATTTAGGTTCAATTTGCTCACATTGCATTTCTCTTACCAGTTTTGAATACTAGGGTCCTTGGAATCATGTTTATGTGATGCCAAATAGGACTTTAAAAACCCTAATTGCTATTCATTTAAGAATCATCTGTATTATTGTGATCCTAGTGCATTCTAGATTTTAGCCTTTAATGTTCTTGATGAGAATCTAGAACTTCTTTCCACAAAACCTTACAGCAACTTCCTATTGATGCCTAGAAGCCAAAATATGTTTTTTTTCCTTTTCTCAATCTTTCATCCGAGACTTTTAGTTATTCAAATATCTTGATTGTCAATAACCCAACTACTTTAGTCCGTTGTTGTTTTATATATTAAATTATTAATAATCACGGTCCTAGAATGGGATTCTAGTCATTGTAACAAAAGACATGATAACACTTGCTTAGCAGAAAAGATAGCATGAGATAGGGTCGAGTGGAGGAGGAAAATACGAGAAAAGGATCCTCAAGAGTTTTGCTAGAGGATTCATGTTGTTGACATCAACATTGTTTATGAAATGGCTTGGTTGTTGTTTTTGTAATGTTTAAGGTTAGTTATCATCATGGACATGTGTGCAACTTGCTGTCAGTTTTAAATTTGTTAAGTTCTCCATTTACATATTTCTTATGGGTCTCTGCATTAGTTACTTCTGGTTAGGGGTCCTGGGGCCTAGGCGCAAGAATTAGGTACACACTGAGGATGATGAGGCGCAAAATGTCTGAAAATGTAATTTCAAACCTTCCGATTTGGTCTGCTAATTGCTAAATATGCATACTTCCATGCAAGGTCTTATCTGGAATTATCAGATTCCTTAGCAACTGATGATCAAGCCTAAAATAAAATGATAGAAGTGCAATAGAGAATCTGGTTATAGAATGGCAATAGATGCAAAGGTCACATGAACAAAAAAAATAAAAAATAAATGACAAAAAATAAGGAAAGAGAAGTGATAACTGAATGAGAAAAAACAAACAATACTCTGGCAGAAAAGTGAAAAAAAAAGGAAAGATAAGATGAAGAATGCTTGCCTTACCCAGCTAAAAGAGAGGAAAACAAAGAGCTTTCTCTAGTAAAATATTTACTTAAGATTTAAATTATCATTTTTTTGTTAATTGAATATATTTCTTTCTTATTGTAAAATACTTCAAGAAAAAAGAGAGCATGTATGTGCTTGATGTCCTTTTTGTGCCCACAGCCCCTGTCGTAGGCGCACGCCTTTCTCTGATTTCCACATGTCGCTTTTGCTGACTATGCCCAGCTCCTTGGTCTTGAGTGTCTTGTGCATTAGGTACACCTTTAACCACGCTGGTTAGGAGGATAATGTGCAATCAAATTATTTCCTTGATAAGTTGTGTTCTAATTTTAGGTTCAAAATGAATTACTAATTAGAACATAAATTGTGTTTAACTATACATTCTACTGTTGTGTTACGAGATGAATCCCTATTAGCTTTGTTGTCAATGACTTGAGAAATAGCAGTTTTTTATACACTACAATCCCAATATTTTCCTAGTCTTGGAGATTTATATTGTATATGCCATCTACTACCAGGATGCAGATCAAAAGGCTGAGATATCAACGAAGGAAAAAGAAGATATTTTGGCCAAGCTTTCACAAACTGAAAAGATGGTAGTGGAAGGGAAAGCCAGAGTAAATAAGCTTGAGGAAGACAATGCAAAACTACGCCGTGCAGTTGAGCAGAGCATGACAAGACTTAATAGGATGTCACTGGACTCAGATTACCTTGTTGACAGGTCTGTCTCTTTATTAAAATTCCTGCGTATAGCTTCAAGTTATGAATTATATCCCTTGGCACTTGATACTGATTATGAGTACCATTTTTGTGAATCTATGAGGCAGCCTATATGCACTGACTAATTTGTAATTTTTCTTATGCAAATTGAGGAGCATGTCAAATATATTCTGTCTGTCTGTCTGTCTGTCTGTCTGTGTTATACGGTATAACTTATGCTCCTTAATACTGGTCTATATGTGAGTGAACGGGACCGCCTATCTGTACCCATTATTTTATTATCTGTTTATCTCAATTCAGCAGCATGTCAAACAAAATGAATCTAGCGAGTGACTAAAATTCTAGTGGTGGATATTACTGTATTGGCGATGCATATAAATTGGAACCATTGGGGCAAATGGTTTATTAAGGCGCTTGGTCCCCTCGAGGTCTCAAGTTGGAGCCTCTCTTCAGGGATTGTTGGTATTGCCTATCAAATATATATACATATATATATATATAAATTTGCATAGATAAATCAGTAGTAATGATGATGATGATTATTATATTTTTTATTTTGTCATTTTCCTTCTGTTCTCTTGTCATAATTATTAATTCATGTTGAAGACCAGCACTCATTTGCTTTCCTCTTTGTTTATAGTAATATAAAGATATTTCACCATTTGACACATGCAGTAAGGTACTCTGCAAATAAAACAGTTTATAGTTCCAATTAAGACTATTGAATTTTAGCAAAGTTTTAAGTAATAGTTTTACCTACGTACCAATTGAACCTAGTTAACAATGAGGTATTTGGTCTAAATCTTTGTGCTACATCATATTGTTTGCCTCTCCAGCACTACTATATCACTTTTGCCTCTAAACTCCCACCATCACTTTTGCCGGTCTAATAACATGAAACTGCAATCCCACATGGCAGCATGCTTCCTTCCTATCACATTTGCATTATTCTTCACTTTTTAATTGATTTTAGCATGCTTGAACTACTGGATGTGAATCTTATTTCAACTTAGCACTCGGATACCCTGGTTGCTTCTTGAGAAAATGTTAAGTATGATGTTTTAAAAGTATACGACTGGTGACAGGCGCATTGTGATCAAGTTACTGGTGACATACTTCCAGAGAAACCACAGTAAAGAGGTATGGCAATTCAATGAACTATAATTTTCTTTCACATCATGCTTCAATTGAAGGATAGGTTTCTTTACGTATACCTATCAAAATAAACACTCTCTTCTAATATAATGGTTGTTTTAATGCAACAATAAATTGCCTGAGACCTAAATTTTGGATTCTAACGGGAATCTCACAGCCAACTATTTTAGATGTTGAATAACTTGTGTCCTGGGGTTGGCATAACTGATTGTAGTCAAATGACAACTGTTTTCTATTGTCTATTTGTTTTGTTTTTTTTTTCTTTCCATTTCATCTCGAAAAGGTTGGAAAAAGATAGCAGTGAGTTTGTAAGAGAAACTAAATTCTAAACAAGTTCCCCTCCGGAAAAAAAAAAATAAATAACTTTTTCAATATCCAATGATGTGTTGTACTATATAGCCTAGGTGACAAACTTTTTGGAAGTTCAGTCTCACATCTTCCCGAATTGGGAAATGGCATAGCCCAAGTAGGTGACCTCTATTGCACTTTGGAAGGGCAGCAGTCTCACATCTCCCCAAGTTAGTGTTTTTGTTCATTCAAAAGTAGGTTCCAACACACATAACAAGTATCAGGTATAGAAAAATAACCTAGAAAGGGAAGAAATGATTAGGCATTAACAGACTGCAAACTGTATAGCAGATGAGCAGCACAGTGCTTTCAAGTGGTAATTGTCAGCAGCTCATTAGTTGGACACATAATTTTATGCTAGTTGTGGTTTTTACATCCCGCCCTTCATCGTGTTTGAAAAGGAATATTACTTCATGCTCTCCCATTCCCATTCTGTTAGGTTAGGTTGTATTTATGTAGTTTTTTTCTTCACCTTACTTGGCTAATGAGCTTTATTACCTCATACTGAAACTAGGTGTTGGATCTTATGGTTCGCATGCTGGGATTTTCGGATGAAGATAAGCAAAGGATAGGTGTTGCTCAACAAGGTTCCGGTAAAGGTGTTGTTCGTGGAGTATTAGGCTTTCCAGGCCGCCTAGTCGGTGGCTTTTTGGGAGGAAGTTTGCCTGATCCACAAGCAAATCCCGAAAGCGAGGTATTGTTTAATTATTGCTTAACAATCTTATATTATTGCTGCTAAAAGGGGAGACAAGATTACCAGTAAAAAAACATGCACTTAAAATATCTCCCATGATCTTATTTAAACATACTATATACCATGCTTGGGACCTTCTAGACTGTTTTGTTCCAAGTTTTTTCTGGGTAATAACTTCCCGACACGTCAATGTTCAATGCTATTTGCATGCCTCAAATAAATTGTTTTTTCCAATCTGCTTGGATGATGAGTAAAAAAATCTAACAATCACTTCTGCTGTCTCAGTCCTTTGCAGATTTGTGGGTTGATTTTCTTCTTAAAGAAACTGAAGAAAGGGAGAAGAGAGAGGCAATTGAAGGTGGCGGTGGGCCTAATGATAAAAAGGCGACAGAAGCTGTGGTCGACCAGAGAACACACATGGCAGGTGGTGTTCACTCAGCTGCAGCACCTTCTCACGGTAGATCGATGCATTTTGAACATTCAGAATCCGAGTTCTCAACAGTTCCCCTCACATCATCCGAGAGTAATTCTCGGATCTCAAAACTACTTCCAAGATACTGAAAATATGTAGTGTAAAGGTACATATAATTGTCATTCATGTGTTGTAGTTATGCATTCTTGTTTTGATCAATTCTTTCATCCATTTAATTTCAATGGGAAATACGCAACCCCTCCTCGGGGCAGAAAGTTGTGCACTTTTTTGTTTTTACTTTCTTAGAAGAAAATTATGTACACCAATTTGTGACAATTGTTGCACAGAAAATCCTTGCTAGCAGCCGAGGGAAAAAATAATACAGTACAAAGTAACAATTATGTAATGTAAAATGTGGTTACACGTCTGTGTTCCAAAACGAATTGTCTGCTTGGCAGTGACTCATTGATTCACACACAAGAATCAAGTAATTTTCTTTGAGATACATTTATAATTATGCCAAATCTTACATAATGAGATACTTTCAACAACAAATCAAAGTCAATAAGAAATAAGAACTTGTTCATGAACAGATGGGTTGATGATGATTTCATAGGATTAGAATGTAAACATCCCAACCATCAACAGCATTATCAAACTCTCTTCAAATGGTAAGACAATAACGAAACACAAACAAAACTTTCTGGTCAAAATTGAGACACAACTCACTTCCAAGACACCCAAGCCATACAAGAAAATAGGCATAAATGCAAACAAAACCTACAAGTTCATAACAAAAACCACAAAACACCAAATTCATCCAAATCAAAAACCCATACACTTGATACAGCAGATATTGATTCTTGTATCCATTGGCCAGATAAGTAAATACAGATCACAAAAATGCACAAATGCAATCCAAAACCAGCATCTACTTTAAATGTCTGCTGTCAGCCAGAAACAGAACACCTTCACCACTCTAAGCACTCTTGCCTTTGAGAGGTCTTTTAGGCAGCTTACTCAAAGCCCTACTCAAAACCTTGTCATCAAATACTGCATACTGCTTTTTGATCTCGATCGTTGCCTTTTCTGCTAATGGGTCAACTTTGTCCTCATACTTCTCATACAGAACAGGCACCGTGTGGAGCAATACAAAACCTGGCATTCAAATGAACACAATGTCAATTGAAGTTTCATGTGTAATAGCAAATGAGAAACACAACTTCAAAAGTTCTCAGCATCATTACATGTGTAGAATAGTGTCAAGAAATTGCACCAACTCCCCACAATAGAGATCACCCACAGGCCGGCAATAACCTGACAAGAGAGACAAACAATACACTATTCAAACTAGAGCTCTGGATTAGTACACCTCCATAGATAAACTAAAACCAGCACGATTAAGAAATGCAAACTCAGATTAGTGACATCCTGTTCCTCGCTGAAACCCAAACCAGCAATGCTAAGCACTTGCAATATAATTTAGTACTTATGAATTAAACAACCTTCCAAAACTTTACATTTTAAGATGAAAACACACAACATCAATAATAAAGATGATATTGACAAACATACCATTATGAACTTCTTTACTTCTCTTCCAGATGCAATGTCCCGTAAAACAGCAAAAACCATGTTCAATTCCATTGTCAGAGCTGATGCAAGCTCTAGAAATGGTTCCTCTGGAAGATGAACTTTGGGGATGTGAGGAGGAGACCTGCATATGTTTTGGTTAAGTAAAAGATAGAAAAACAGATTAAACCGAGGGCAAAGTGTGAAGCCCGCCTACTTGTGGATAAAGGTGGAGACATTGGACCAAAGGAACAGGACTGCAAGTGCAAGTATCATAACGTGGCACAGTAAGGTGAGAAGGTGGTATTCAAGCAATTCAAAGAAAATCCAGATGGCAGTTGCTCCACCAATAACACTGGCAGATATCTTCTTGTTTCTCCACAATAATACATCAGCAGCTGCACAGACATAAATGATAGTTCATTACATTAATGAGCTAAATCTGAAGTTATCAGGCTTCACAGAATTTTGAGGATTACATTCTTTACTTGCACCATTAATCCCCAAATACAATTCACAACCAAAACATGGTTTAATCAAGCCAAGCAAACAATCCTTCAAAGGAGAAAAAATAAACTGAGCTTTATGCAGATTTATGATTTGTATTCTATTTTCAAGGAAGAAAGAATTTGCTTCCCATGATTCTCATTTTCTCAGCAACCAAACAATGCAACATCTAACAATATTACTTAAGAAATTGCTCCTACCACTTCAACAGCAAGCAAAAACAAAGATTATAGTCTTAAAACCCTAAGGTGTCACTAATGTAAAAGCTACTCGCCATAGCTTCCAGAAGCAGAATCATAATCAATTTTAATCCGAAACAAGCACTTCTCAGAATGCTAACTAATCACAAATTCACAGTCACTGTATATCAATAATCAACTTAACAAGCTAAGAAAACAACTAGATCTCAACACAAACTAAAAAACACTAGTTCGATAAGAGGTGAGCAATTGACATACGTTTTCCACCGCCAAGAACCTTGTGAACCGGCTTTTCCCTCCCGAAAAGCCGATAAACCTTGGCCTTCACCGAAGAAGGGGACTCCGGCTTCTCCGATTCCGCGTCGGAAGAAGAAGACGAGGATGAGCTATCGTCGCCGTGAAACTTCTCGGTGATCTTGTCCATCAGCGACTCGGAAGTGACACCCGAATTCTCGGACTCGTCAGACATGGTATCGGACCCGAAACGCGACTCGGTGCCTAAAACCCTGAAATGTCTCAGCTGAGAGAGAAACGAACTATTTTCGGAATCGGTGGAAATAGATATATTGTATTTATATTGATTTAAATGCTGGGAGAATTTGAAATGTAAGTAAAGTTGACGGCGTTAGGATGTGATAAGAACGAGGATTGACGGCGTGAGGTATGGACGGTGGAAAAGCGGTGGTAGTGGGTCCCACCTTGGCTGATCGTGTCGACATGTATGGCATCTTCTATCTTAATCTGAGGATAGTACAAGATTTCATGGGAGCCCTCTAAAACCTTAGCTATGATGCTTGTCCTGTTTATGCTCCTAACTTTCTTTTCATTAAAATATAATTATAGCACATTACTATTATAAACTACTCATGGGTTTTTATGGACGGGATAAATCATGTGTTTTTTTATATTTTTAAACGGTTTTTAAATTGCGGGTTACAGTGGTTTGACAGGTTATGCGTAATCCGCTCAATACATACGAGTTTTGGTTCAAAACTAATTAAAACTTGAATGAACAAACATTTTTCTTGCCATGTCTCGTGCGTCGTTTTAAGTATACTTTTGTCATGTCGTGTTCTAGTGCTATTTTAGTTTTTTGTCACAAGGGACATTTTAGTATATTAAGTGTGTTTTTGTCCTTTTTTTTTTTGTTTGGGTCACTCCAATTTCTTTTTTACTCTTCGGCCCAATATCAAGCTCAAATCCAAGCCCACTCCATTTTCAAATTTTTGTATTTTGACCAAACCAGACTGGTTCAATTTGAATCAGTTCGGTCCAATTCCAACTACAGTCCCTTCCCTCTCTCCTCCCTCCTCCCTCCACAACCAACAACTCTTTCCCTTCTGTGTACTTGTCACTCTTCACGCAACAATCAACAGCTCTTTCCCTTATTGTGTAATGTCACACTTTACACAGCAAAAGAAAAGTTCGCTCCATTTCACTTCCATCATCACATCTCTCAATGCATTTCAAAATTCAAACTCAAAAATTTCAGCTATACTCCTCTATATAATACGGTGAGCTCAAGATATAAAAAAGAGGAGAAGAGACTCAAACTTTATCCCTTCAAAACCCTAGGCACCACACCCCACCTCGCCGGATTTCTCAAAATCCGGAAGCATTCTCTCTCCGCCGTTGTGCTCCGACCGCGTCAACACCTCCCGTCGTCGCCGGAACCGAGCACCGTTGCGGAAGCTGCCGTAATCGCAACCCACGCTGCCCTCTCCGTCCGCGATCGCCGGATCTGCCATCTTCGCCGGGAAGCCACCGCGCCGCTGGAGTCACCGCCTCCTTCCTCTCTTTCTCCCTCTCCTGTATGCTTCTTTGTCCTTATGTTTTTTTTACGATTATTATGTTATTTTGTTTGGTATTTTTTGCTTAGGAGTTGGGCTTAGTTAAAATCACATAGACATTGAACGTAGTTTGGGCTTATGTTGAGTTGAATTTCTTGGCTGCTCATTTGGGAACAGTACCATTAGAAAAAAAAAAAAAAAAATTGGGAACAGTACCATTTATTTGTTTTATCACGATACTGTGTTGCCCAACATTTTGAAGGCATATAAAAATATGAAGGTATATTAGCAGTGATGATAACTAGCATAGCAAAAAGCATATTAGCATGAGCCTTTTGAATTACTGAGATTTTCAAATGATGGAGATTGAGGTCTTTGTTTGAAATTGAATTGCTCTTATTATATAGTATAAATCTATATTGTAAACTTAGTTTAATTTAATCTAAATTGTTATTGTATGTGCTTGACTCTTGAGACTGAATGGATGTCATTCTCTTTTAACCTTTTATGTTATAATATTATGCATGCTGTTGACTTGTTTCTTTTATTTTACTCTTGTTTCGAAGTTTCAACATCTAATAATTTCGGAGTAGACCCAAACACAAGAGGTCATCTCAGTGATCTCACTCTCAACCTCTCTCTCTGTCTCTAGAGTGTGAGAGAGTGAGGGAACTTTTTTAGTTTTTTTCAACCAAAAAGATTTATTGGTTTTAGTTGGATATGTAGTGGAAA